>JAWMAR010002974.1:0-97674 GCA_036785375.1 Leucoraja ocellata
ACCAAGGGCCAATAACAATAAGAGGTAAGCCATTAGAATGGATGTGAAGGAAACACATTTTCACACTGAGAGTAGCAAGTCTGTGAATGTAGTCGAGGGGGGAGGTAAAGCGACAAGTGTAGCATCTCTTGCGGTTGCAAGGAAAGTACCCGGGGAAGGGGTGGTGCGGGGAGGGAAGGGAAGAATTGACAAGCGAGTTATGGAGGGAGCGGCCTTTGCGGAAGGCGGACAGTGGGGGGGGGGGGGGGGGGGGAGATGGGAAGATGTGGCGAGTGGTGGGGTCACGTTGGAGGTGGCGAAACTGACGGAGGATTACTTGTTGTATGTGACGACTAGTGGAGTGAAAGGTATGGACTAGGGGAACTCTGCCCCTGTTGCGAGTGGGGGGATGGGGAAAGAGAGCAGTGTTACGGGGTATGGAGGAGACCCTGGTGCGAGCCTCATCTATAGTTTTCTCCAGCATTTTTTCTACTTCTGTTCTGCCCAACTAGCCTGTACAGACCAGATTTCCTATCTACGCTAGTTCCACTTGCCTGTATGTGGCCCATATCCCTGTAATCCTTTCCTATCCAAGTACTTGTCCAAGTATTTTAAAGGTTCAAAGGTTCAAAGGTCTGTTTATTGTCACATGTACTAATTAAGGTCCAGTGAAACTCAAATTACCATACAGCAAAAATGCAACAAGACACACAGCTACATAAAAATTAACATGAACATCCACAACAGCGGATTTCCCACTTTCCTCACTGTAATGGAAGGCAATAAATATTAATTTTCTTCCTCTTAATGTCCCGTGTTGGGGCAGTCGAACCTTCCTCAGTCGGGGCGATCAAAGCTTAAACCTTCTCCTCAAGCAGTTTGTTCTATTTACCTACCCCCTGTGTGAAAATACTGCCCTCAGATTTCTATTCAATCTTTTCCCTTTCACATTAAACTTAAGTCCTCTTGTTCCTGATTTCCCTTCTCAGGGTAAAAGTTCACGTTACACGAGTAGAATGAGACCATTTGGCCCATTGAGACCACTCCCCCATTCAATCATAGCTGATCTCTGCCTCCTAATTCCATTTTCCTGCCTTCACCCTATAACCCTTGACACCTGTTCTAATCAAGGATTTGTCTATCTCTGCCTTAAAAATATCCACTGACAGCCTCCACAGCCCACTGTGGCAATGAGTTCCACAGATTAACTACCCTCTGACTAAAGAAGTTCCTCCTCACCTCGTATCTAAACAAGTGCCCTTTAATTCTGTGACTATAACGCTGGTCCTATCCTTTCCAACTGGTGGAAACATCCTTTCCACATCCACTCTATTTATGCCTTTCAGGATTCTGTAAGTTTCAATGAGGTCCCCCCTCAACTTTTTTAAACTCTGGCGAATAGAGGCCCAGTGCTGTCAAATGCTCAGACTATATGGACGATAATATCTACAACTTCATGTGATCACCCCTTAGCCACCTGAGCTCAAAGGAATAAAGCTGGCTGCTTGGCTGCCCCAAGAGCTCTGGCCCTCATGTCCTGGCAATATTCTCATCGATCTTCTTGCATTCTTTCCAGCTTAACGATATCCTTCCTCTAACAGGCTGACCAAAACTGAACACAATACTTCTAAATTTGGCCTCACCAACATCTTGTACAACTGTTAACATAACATTCCAACTTTTATACTCAAATCTTTGACTGATGAAGGTTAATGTGCCTAAAGGCTTCATGACCACAAGATCTATCTGTGAGGCCACTTTCAGGGAACTGTGCATCTGCACTTTCAATATCCCTCTGCTCGACAACACTCCCCAGGGCCTTGTCATTCACTGTGAAGATGCTATCATGGTTGACTTTCTAAAATGCAATGCCTTGCACTTATCTGCATTAAATTCCATTAACCATTCCGCAACTGAATTACCCAGCTGATCAAGATCTTATTGTAAATTTTGGGAACCATCTTTGCTATCTACAATTTACCTACCACAGATGCTAGGCTTACTGGTCTATAGTTCTAAGGTTTTTCCTTGCAGCTCTTCTTAAATAGAGGCACAACATTAGCCACCCTCCACTCTTGCGGTAGCTCACCCATGCCGAATTATGATTCGTGTATCTCAGCCGGGTATCCTGCAATTCTTCTCAAGCTACCAACGGTATCCTCAGATATATCTGATCATGTTCATGAGATTTACGTACTTTCATTTACCTTGGGACATCCAGCTACTCTTCGACCATATTACAGACTTGTCCTAATCGAGGATCTTGCCCATCTCCTGCATCACACAGAGATAAACATTTTGGTTTCTGGAGGACCCTATTAACTCTCTATTTACCCTCTTTATCTTAATGTACATAAAAGTTATCTGGATTTTCCTTAATATTATTTCCCTATTTTTTGCCATCCTGTTTTTCCCGAATCGTCTCAGAAGCCTGCAAGTTCTATGCCTCCTTTTTCCAGACCAGAGGCTCAATTTCTCTGATCTTGCAGGCTTCCTTACTCCCACCTGCCTTGCCCTTTGCTCGAATTGGAACATGCATGCTCTGAGCTCATGCCATCACATTTTTAAAAGCATCCCATTTTCCGGATGTTCCTTTGCCTGCAAACAAACTACTCCAAGAGAAACAAAGAGCAGGGATTAACGGGTCTCTTTCAGAATGGCAGGCAGTGACAAGTGGGGTACCACAAGGCTCAGTGCTGGGACCGCAGCTATTTACAATATACATCAATGATTTGTAGGAAGGGATTCAAAGTAACATTAGCAAATTTGCAGATGACACAAAGCTGGGTGGCAGTTTGATCTGTGAGGAGGATGCTATGAAAATGTAGGGTGACTTCGACAGGTTGGGGGAGTGGGCAGATGCATGGCAGATGAAGTTTAATGCAGATAAATGTGAGGTTATCCACTTTGGTAGCAAAAACAGGAAGGCAGATTACTATCAAAATGGCATCAAGTTGGGAAAAGGGGAAGTACAACGGGATCTGGGAGTCCTTATATATCAGTCTATGAAAGTAAGCATGCAGATACAGCAGGCAGTGAAGAAAACAAATGGCATATTGGCCTTTATAACAAGAGGAATCTGAATATAGGAGCAAAGAGGTTCTTCTGCAGGTGTACAGAGTCCTAGTGAGACCACACCTGGAGTATTGTGTGCAGTTTTGGTCCCCTAATTTGAGGAAGGACATGCTTGCTAATGTGGGAGTGCAGCGTAGGTTTACAAGGTTAATTCACGGGATGGCGGGACTGCCATATGCTGAGAGAATGGAGCAGCTGGGCTTGTACATACTGGAGTTTAGAAGGATGAGAGGGCTTCTCATTGAAACATATAAATTATTAAGGGTTTGGACACGCTAGAGGCAGGAAATATGTTCCCGATATTGGGGGAGTCCAGAACCAGGGGCCACAGTTTAAGAATAAGGAATAAGCAATTTAGAACGGAGACAAAGAAACACTTTTTCTCATAGAGAGTGGTGAGTCTCTGGAATTCTCTGCGTCAGAGGGCAGTGGAGGCAGGTTCTCTGAATGCTTTCAAGAGAGACCTAGATAAGGCTCTTAAAACTAGCGGAGTCAGGGGATATGGGGAGAAGGCAGGAATAGGGTACTGATTGGGGATGATCAGCCATGATCACGTTGAATGGCAGTGCTGGCCCAAAGGGCCAAATGGCCTACTCCTGCACCTATTTTCTATTGTCCAATCAACTTGAGAATGTTCCTATCTTATACCAACAAAGTTACACTAGTCCCAATTTAGAATTTTAACTTGTGGGCCCACCCTCCCTTTATCCACAACAAATTTAAAGCTAATAGAACTGTGGTCATTGGTCCTAAAACATTCATCCACTGACATTTCATGCAACTGCCTGTCCCAATTTCCAAAGAGAATATCAGGCTTTGCTCGCCCGCATTGTGGCCTCTAAATATTGCCTGAGGAAACTTTCCTGAATTAATTTGACAAATTTCGTCCCATCTCAGTCCTTGACACTCTGGCAGTCCCAGTCTATGTTGGGAAAGTTAAAATCCCCGATGATAGTTTATTTAATTAATTAATTTATTTTAGTTATTCCGAACAAGTAAAGACATTAAAGACATTAATAGTAACAAAATCGAAATTATCAAACAATTGGACATTACAATCAATATTTACAAGCAATGAAAAGAACAAAAAGCAAATTTCCAATGTCCAACTCTGTGTCTGTACAAGCTCGAAAAGGAGTGAGAAGAAGAATAACTTATTAAATCTCATCCCTTTTCCCCAACACTTCTACCATATTTAAAAATCAATTAATTAATAATAATAATACTACCCCAGGCAATTTCCCATAATACCTACAGACATATATATACATACAACTATTATACACATACAAACTTCATATATGAAGTAACCAAACATAAGTAAACAATTGTAAAGCAATAGACAAACATTAACCCCCACTTGTCAACCATCCCCTCCATCCCCGGTACCCCTTGAAAATTATTTTTTTATATATCATTTTAAAATGATTCATGTTTGAACATTGCTTTAATTCCTCGTTCAATTTGTTCCACACTCCTACTCCACAAACCGACATACAAAAGGTTTTTATAGTCGTACGGACTCTTTGTTTCTTAAAATTAAATATTCCTCTTAAATTGTAACCCCCCACACGCTCGTTAAATAATTTTTGAATGTTTCCAGGTAAATTTTTATTTTTGGCCCTAGACATTATCTGAGCTGTTTTGAATGTAACCAAATCTTCTAATTTTAATAATTTTGACTCTAAAAATAATGGATTCGTATGACCCAGATACTTGGCATTATGTATAATATGAATTGCTCTTTTTTGCATCATGGTTAATGAGGGTATCGAATTTTTATAGTTATTGCCCCAGACTTCTGCACAATAATTTAAGTAGGGTAGGATTAATGAACAATAAAGAATGCGGAGCGATTTATAATCCAGAGCCTGCTTGGCTTTGTATAATACAGAGATACTTTTGGACAATTTTAATTTTACATGTTTAATATGTAGTATAATGTGGATAAATGTGAGGTTATCCATTTTGGTGGCAAAAACAGGAAAGCAGACTATTATCTAAATGGTGGCCGATTGGGAAAGGGGGAGATGCAGCGAGACCTGGGTGTCATGGTACACCAGTTATTGAAGGTAGGCATGCAGGTGCAGCAGGCAGTAAAGAAAGCGAATGGTATGTTAGCTTTCATTGCTAAAGGATTTGAGTATAGGAGCAGAGAGGTTCTACTGCAGTTGTACAGGGTCTTGGTGAGACCACACCTGGAGTATTGCGTACAGTTTTGGTCTCCAAATCTGAGGAAGGACATTATTGCCATAGAGGGAGTGCAGAGACGGTTCACCAGACTGATTCCTGGGATGTCAGGACTGTCTTATGAAGAAAGACTGGATAGACTTGGTTTATACTCTCTAGAATTTAGAAGATTGAGAGGGGATCTTATAGAAACTTACAAAATTCTTAAGGGGTTGGACAGGCTAGATGCAGGAAGATTGTTCCCGATGTTGGGGAAGTCCAGGACAAGGGGTCACAGCTTAAGGATAAGGGGGAAATCCTTTAAAACCGAGATGAGAAGAACTTTTTTCACACAGAGAGTGGTGAATCTCTGGAACTCTCTGCCACAGAGGGTAGTTGAGGCCAGTTCATTGGCTATATTTAAGAGGGAGTTAGATGTGGCCCTTGTGGCTAAGGGGATCAGGGGGTATGGAGAGAAGGCAGGTACGGGATACTGAGTTGGATGATCAGCCATGATCATAATGAATGGCGGTGCAGGCTCGAAGGGCCGAATGGCCTACTCCTGCACCTAATTTCTATGTTTCTATGATTTCCAGCTTATTTTATCGTCAATTGTAACCCCAAGAAATTTATTTTCATGCACTCGTTCAACTTCCACCCCATTTATCTTTATACTTACTAGTTTATTTATTCTGCAATTACCAAATAACATTATTTTAGTTTTACTCAAATTAAATGAAATTGTATTCCTATCAAACCATATTTTCAATTTACCCATTTCTTTTATTATTTTATCCAATAACTGTTTTAAATTCTCCCCAGAACAAAAAATATGTGTATCATCTGCAAACAAAACCAGCCTCAAGGCATTGGACACATTACAAATATAATTTATGTACATGATAAATAATTTTGGGCCCAGCACTGACCCCTGTGGTACACCACAAACAATATCCAAGCATGTAGAATTATGACTACCCAGATTCACAAACTGTTGCCTGTTACTTAAGTAGCTTTTTATCCAGTCCAGTACTATTCCTCTGATTCCATACCTTTCCAATTTTTTAAATAAAATATTGTGATTAATTGTATCAAATGCTTTCTTTATGTCAATAAATATCCCAGCTGCATATAATTTATTATCAATGGCATTTGTGATGTCTTCAATTGATTCTAATATTGCAAGTGATGTTGATCTGTTTGTTCTGAATCCATATTGACTTTCAGTGATTAATTTATTATTTTCTACAAATTTATCTAATCTATTATTGAACATTTTTTCTAGTATTTTGGAAAATTGTGGGAGTAAGGAAACAGGTCTATAGTTTGTAAAATGATGCTTGTTCCCAGTTTTGTATATTGGTATTATTTTTGCTATTTTCATTTGAATTGGAAAAGTACCGGTTTGGAAAGATAAATTACAGATGAATGTTAAAGGTTTGGAGATCCCCTCAATGACCATCTTAACTAGCGACATGTCAATGTTGTTGAAATCGGTAGACTTTTTATTTTTACGTGTTTTGACAATATCCAGCAGTTGTTTTTCTTCTACTGCCGTAAGAAACATAGAGCAGGGATTTCTCTCCACTAAGTTCTCAGGAGTTTCTCCAGAAGTCCCTGGATCAGGGATTTGTTTAGCCAGGTCTGGTCCAATATTTACAAAGAAATTATTAAAGCTATTAGTTACATCTTCCATATTGTAATTTTCCTTATCCTTATCAATAAAATACTTCGGGTAATTTGTTCTCCCCGGACCATTTCTGATAATGCTATTAAGTATGCTCCATATTCTTTTTATGTTGTTTTTGTTATCATCTAATTTCTTCTTATAATAATCTTTCTTGCTTTTTCTTATGATGTAAGTTAATTTATTTTTGTACTTTTTATATTTATTTTCTGTATCTTTAGTTCTCTTTCTTATAAAATCTCTCTATAGGGCTTTTTTTTTTGCAAGCATTTTGTAATCCCTTTGTAATCCATGGACATTTAGTATATTTTGATTTTCTATTATATTCTTTAATTGGACAATTTTTATCATATAACTAGACTGAGTGGGACCCGTTGGGTCCCGGCCTCACACGGGAGGGCTGGACACCCAACACAATATTCCACCTCTGCAGCAATTCCAACATTGCTGGCCAGTGGGAAGGGGTTTTCTGTTGCGCTAGTATGAGTGTTGTGGGCCGAAGGTACTCATTTCCAGAGGGCTAGTAAGGAAATTTGTCGGCCAAATGGATTTTTGGGCTGTCAGAACAGTCACTGAGGGCTGGCAGCTCAATCACTGAGGGATGGCAGCTCAGTCACTGAGGGATGGCAGCTCAGTACAATCACTCGGACCTGGCAGGCTGGCGGCTGAGAAACTGCCAGAAATTCTGCCCAAAACAGGTGAGACTGTAAGAGAGGAGGATGAAGAGGGTGGACTGGCAGTTCAGTCACTTACAGCTGGTGGGCTGGCAGTTCACTAACTCACGGCTCGTGGGCTGGCAGTGAAGTCACTCACGCCTTGTAGGCTGGCAGTTCACTCAGTCACCTCACCTACCTTCAGCCCACACCCCCCCACCCACACTCTGCTCCTTGCCATTCCCCTCCCACTCACACATTCAATGCATCTCCAAACAACCTCCCCCCCCCATGCACTCTCAGTGGCTCTCCCACAGAGCAGCCATTCCTGCATATTAGGTTCTATTGGGATGAAGAACACACAGCATTAAAAGTACAAAAAGGTTTTATTAAAGTTTAAAATGTGAATGACTCTTGAAATATAAGAACAATTTAAATTTTAAAGATGAGATTTATTAAGTTTTTACTTGTGTCTTGTTGCGTCTTGTTGTGTTCTGCTGCTCACTGCCTCTTGATGACTATTTCCTGGTGATAAAAAGAGACAATTTTAATATAGAGAAAGTCAGCGGTCAAATTTTAAGAAGGAAAATCTGAGAATATCTCAGAAGTCTTCATTCAACGAAGCACGCTATTAATGACAACATTCTTGGGCGATGTTCCATCCTTCACGAAACCTTTGACATTTCCCTTCAGATTTTTGTTGAGCTAGTACGTTAGGCCCAAGGTACTGGTTTCCAGAGGGCTAGTATGGAGTTTGTGGGCGGAATGGATTTTTGGGCTGGCAGCTCAGTCACTGAGGCCTGTACTGGCAGGGCGGGGGGGGGGGCACCAAAATGCTTGGTGTTGCTGAAGACATCTGGAAGAGTTCTGTCCACAACTTCAAAGCATTCTCTCCTAATCATTGGACATTCATCTTCAGTAGGGGGTGCATCCTACAGCCAGGCAGAGGGCAGTGTCTTGAGGTGGGGGATGTCAGTGGAGGAGGGGGGCAGTGAGCAATTTACTCATGACCTGTGGACTCACTCACTGTCTTGGGATTAACTCATGGCCTTTGGACTGACTCTCACAGCTTGTGGACTGACTGATGCCCAACTTCTGGAGTCACGTCTGACTTGTGCAAACTCAAAACTGTAACACCTACATTGAGGAACAGCTACTTCCTGACAGCCATCAAGCTATTAAACATATCAAATAAGCTCTGAACTACGAAATACCATATTATTTCACACACACACACACACACACATATATATTCACATGCACTCACACACATATGCACACACACTCACACTCATATTCACACACATATAATCTTGCACACACACATATATATACACACGCGCACATATTCACACACACACACACAAACACACACGTGTATATATATTCACATGCACTCACACACATATTCACACACAAATATTCAGACACACACACACATATTCACACACACACACACACACACACACACACACACACACACACACGGAGGTTTCACGGCAGTTGGGTCACGGTACACCAAATGGATTACACGCGATGTACTGCTGGTAGGCACATACCATCGTTTCCAACTCCATCTTCCAGGGAGATGCTTAGCGAACATTGGCCCTTTGCTCACTGCATTTCATCAACACTAAAGCATTATTTGTGTTTTTTCTTGATTCCTTTGGCAACTAAAAAGTTTCAGAAGTAATAAAACCGGCTGTATATTTTCTTATTTATTTATTTTTTTTTTTACATAATCGCCCATGGTTCTCAAGTGGGTTTTTACGTACAAAATGAAAACGCATCTGAAGTAAAATTTACAGCCAGATTTATCACTTGTGAGAATTTTGAGATACCAAAGGAATCAAGAAAAAACATGAATAATGCCTTACTGTTGATGAAATGCAGTGAGCAAACACGATAATCCCAATACTCTAAATTACGATATCTGCACAGCCAATGTTTACCAAGCACTTTAGCTGCTGTTGTTCCTTCCATTCTCGCTTCTCTTTACCTTCATTTCATTTCACGTTTGGAATTCCAATGTTGGGTTCATGTCTCTCACACTTACCCCAACTTCCACAATTTTTTTCAGAGCACAAATTCAACATTTTGGCGGTTATTAACAGATAGGAAAGTACGCGTTTCTTGCATTAATAACATATACTGGAAGTGACGGATGTCTTCCAGATGGATTGAGCGACTCCGTGTGTCAAGTCCTATTACCTTGTGACCTTACGTGCAACCCCCTATTCACACAAACATTCACGCACACACATATATTCATACACACACATATATTCACACACACACATATATTCACACACACACACACACACACACATATATTCATACACACACAGATTCACTCACACACATTCAGACACACACGTACACACACATATATTCACACACACAAACTCAATGACACTCACATTCACACAAAGATCCACAGTAGCACATAGACTCATATACACACACTCATACACACGGACTCACTCACTCACACACACAGACTTAATCACACACACACACACATATATATACACAGACTCATCCCTCACCTCAAGACACTGCCCTACGGGTGGTAAATGTCGTGCAGCCAAGGGCAGCTTCAGGCGGGGGTTGTCGTGAACTGATGAGAAGGGGGGGGTGTCCACATGCAGGGGATGTGGACGGCTTCAGTAGGGGGTGCATCCGATAGCCAGGCGGAGGGCAGCGTCTTGAGGTGTCAGTGAAGGAGAGGGGGTAGTGAGCGATTTACTCATGACCTGTGGACTCACTGCCTTGGGATTAACTCATGGCCTTTGGACTGACTCTCACAGCTTGTGGACTGACTAATGCCCGACTTCAGGAGTCACATCCGACTTATGTAAACTCAAAACTGTAACATCTACATTGAGGAACAGCTTCTTCCTGACAGCCACCACACTATTAAACTTAACAAATAAGCTCTGAACTACGAAATATTATATTATTTCACACACACACACACACACACATATATTCACATGCACTCACACACATATGCACACACACATATAATCACGCACACACACACACATATAATCGCACACTCATATTCACTCGCACACATATTCAGACACACACGTACACACACATACATATAGACACGCACATATTCACACACACACATATTCACTCACACACACACACGTAAATATTCACACATACACACACATATATTCACACACACACACACACACACACACACACAGAGGGAGGGTTCACGGCAGTCGGGTCACGACCCACGACCCGTACTGTTGCTACGCTACACCAAATGGATTACACGTGATGTACTGCCACTGACAACAACAATTAAAGTTGAATCTGAATCTGAACGTAGCGGGTCCGTTAAAACCCGCCGAAAATGGCCATGTTTGCGCTGCAAATAATTATGAAATCAGGATGAGCATGTGAGACATTTAACCTACTTGAGAATTCCAAAAGTGAGGAGAAATGACGGTAGATAGAAGTGAGAGCTGAAGTGACAACAGACAGAGTGCTTAGCGAACATTGGCCGTTTGCTCACTACATTTCATCAACACTAAAGCATTATTAGTGTTTTTTCTTGATTCCTTTGGCATCTAAAAAGTTTCAGAAGTGATAAATCTGGCTGTATTTTTTTTTTTTAAATCGCCCATGGTTCACAAGTGGGTTTTTACGTACAAAATGAAAACGCATCTGAAGAAAATTTTACAGCCAGATTCATCACTTCTGAGAATTTTTAGATACCAAAGGAATCAAGAAAAAACACTGTTGATGAAATGCAGTGAGCAAACACGATAATGCCAATATTTTCAATCACGATATCTACACAGCCAATGTTTACCAAGCACTTTAGCTGCTGTTGTCCCTTCAATTCTCGCTTCTCTTTTCCTACATTTCATTTCACGTTTGGAATTCTAATGTTGGGTACATGTCTCTCACACTTACCCCAACTTCCACAATTTTTTTCAGAGCACAAATTCAACATTTTGGTGTTTTTTAACAGATAGGAAAGTACGCGTTTCTTGCATTAATAACATATACTGGAAGTGACGGATATCTTCAGATGGTTTGAGCATGCGTTAAGTCCTATTACCTTGTGACCTTACGTGCAACCCCCTATTCACACACACATTCACGCAATCACACATATATATTCTCACACACATATATATTCAGACACACATATATACTCACACATACACACACACACATATATATTCACACACACACATATATATTCACGCACATATTCACACACACACATATAAATATTCACACACACATATAAATATTCACACACAGACACACACACACATAAATATTCACACACACACATATAAATATTCACACACACATATAAATATTCACACACACACACACACACATAAATATTCACACACACACATATAAATATTCACACACACACACACATAAATATTCACACACACACACATAAATATTCACACACACATATATTCACACATACATATCTATTCACACACACACACACACATATATTCACACACACCACTAAAATACACTGTGCAAAACGAATATTCAAATCGTGCTGTAGAGTCTTTTGGTGAAACGGTTTTGGTCAAATGCTGCTTTTAAATAACGTCCAACAAACACAGACTTACCATAGAGAAAGCAGCCGAATATTTGAGCGAATCTTCAAATCGTGTTGTAGTCCAGCGCAGCAACACAGCGCAGCAACACAGTGCAGCAACACAACGCAGCAACACAGTGGTGCAACACAGTGGTGCAACACAATGCTGCAACGGCTGAAACACAATGGCAGCTTTGGTTTTATTTTCAATTCAGTTCAAACACAGTGTAGACAGTACACACATATACAAATGGGTTTATTTTCAATTCAGTTCAAATACAGTGTAGATACACAGATATACAAATGGGTTTATTTTCAATTCAGTTCAAAGACAGTGCAGATAGTACACACATATACAAATGGGTTTTATTTTCAATTCAGTTCAAAGACAGTGCAGATAGTACACACATATACAAATGGGTTTATTTTCAATTCAGTTCAAAGACAGTGCAGATAGTACACACATATACAAATGGGTTTTATTTTCAATTCAGTTCAAATACAGTGTAGATACACAGATATACAAATGGGTTTATTTTCAATTCAGTTCAAAGACAGTGCAGATAGTACACACATATACAAATGGGTTTATTTTCAGTTCAAATACAGTGCAGATAGTAGACACATATACAAATGCAAATGGGTTTTATTTTCAATTCACTTCAATCACAATATACATAGTAGACAAATATAAAAACTCTTTCCAACAAAATGCCAAGAAACCTCACAGCATGGTGAATAACATACATACAATTGGGTGAAAAAGCACTCACCTGGGAGCAGAGCTGCTGCTCAGAGAGCCGTGACCCTTTCACTTCAGGGCCGGCAAGAAAGTGAGTTGAAGCGGGACGCTTCCGGGTTTTATAGCTCCTCCCTCCCCTGCCGCCAGCGGGGGCAGCAGAGAGAATGGGGAATGATGTAAAAACATTAATATCTCGGTCATATTTCATCGAGGGGAAAAATCCTCGGCACACATGCGGCAGAGGGGGGCTCTGAGGGAGGTGGCCAAAAATGACGGCCGTAGGTGGCGGCGTTCTCTCGGAAATTGCAGCACAGATCGGGAAAAGCGGTCAAGAACTGAGTTTTAGTAATGTAGATGACTTAAACATAGCAATAAATGTTTCATAAGCACTATCAATGTCTCTTTTTTGGTATATTATGTCCCAATTTTGTGCTAATAAATCCTTTTTTAGTGCATTGATGGCTTCCTCCGATCTCACTTGTCTATATTCTGTTAGTTTATTTGGTTTGTTGTTCCTGTGGATATTATCATCTATATCTATCTATCTATATATATATATAAAACTCAAATCAGTCCGCCTGCAGTACGGATCCCTTCCTGCCTTTTGATTCGTTGACGACTGCTCCTTCCTCAGCTTCCAAAACACTTCGAAACAATGTTGCAAGACAGGAACACTGAACTTTTCACTGCTGCAGCAGGCAGGGTTTTTTCTAAAGAGGCAGGGCAGTGCTGGAATCTTACTTTTGAGAAAGGCTTCAGTTCCATTGGAGGAGACGGGTGCATGGTGGAATATTGGGTTGGGGGATCACACCATTGGGGGAGCAGACCCAACGGGTCTGCACTTGGTCTAGTATATATATAAAACTCAAATCAGTCCGCCTGCAGTATGGATCCCTTCCTGCCTTTCGATTCGTTGACGGCTGCTCCTTCCTCAGCTTCCAACACACTTCGAAACAATGTTGCAAGACAGGAACACTGAACTTTTCACTGCTGCAGCAGGCAGGGATTTTTTTTTAAAGAGGCAGGGCAGTGCTGGAATCTTACTTTTGAGAACGGCTTCAGTTCCATTGGAGGAGACGGGTGCATGGTGGAATATTGGGTTGTCAAGTCAAGTCAAGTCAAGTTTATTTGTCAAATACACATACGAGATGTGCAGTGAAATGAAAGTGGCAATGCTCGCGGAACAACAAAACAACCAAACAAATTATAAACACAATCATAACACACATATTATTTTACATAATAAATAATAGAAGGAAAAACGTTCTGTACAGTTAGTCCCTGGTGAGAAAGGCGTTTACAGTCCGAATTGCCTCTGGGAAGAAACTCCTTCTCAACCTCTCCGTTCTCACTGCATGGCAACGGAGGCGTTTGCCTGACCGTAGCGGCTGGAACAGTCCGTTGCAGGGGTGGAAGAGGTCTCTCATGATTTTGTTTGCTCTGGAGTTGCACCTCCTGTTGTATAGTTCCTGCAGGGGGGTGAGTGAAGTTCCCATAGTGCGTTCGGCCGAACGCACTACTCTCTGCAGAGCCTTCTTGTCCTTGGCAGAGCAATTCCCGAACCAGATGGTAATGTTCCCGGACAAGATGCTTTCCACCGCCGCTGCGTAGAAGCACTGTAGGATCCTCGGAGACACTCTGAATTTCCTCAATTGCCTGAGGTGGTAAAGGCGCTGCCTTGCCTTACTCGCCAGTGCTGAGGCGTGTGATGACCATGTCATATCCTCAGAGATGTGGACTCCCAGATATTTAAAACAGTTCACCCTATCCACAGGATCCCCATTTATACTCAATGGAGTGTACGTCCTCGGATGATGTGCCCTCCTAAAGTCCATGATCAGCTCCTTCGTTTTTTTGATGTTCAAGAGGAGGCTGTTCTCCTGGCACCAGAGTGCTAGATCAGCCACCTCCTCCCGGTAGGCCCTCTCATCATTGTCTGAGATCAGGCTCACCACCACAGTGTCATCAGCAAACTTAATTATTGAATTGGAGCTGAACCTAGCCACACAGTCATGTGTGTACAGGGAGTACAATAGGGGGCTGAGGACGCAACCCTGGGGCGATCCTGTGCTCATGGTGAGGGACTTCGATGTATTCCCTCCCATCTTGACTACCTGGGGCCTGGCGGTGAGAAAGTCCAGGACCCAGGCACACAGGGGATCACACCATTGGGGGATCACACCATTGGGGGAGCAGACCCAACGGGTCTGCACTTGGTCTAGTAAACTATAAAAACTGGCAGGTGGTCACATATCATTAATTAATAATCCACTTACTATTTTATTTTCAACATCATTGTTGAATATATTGTCAATGAGTGTAGCACAATGGGAAGTAATTCTACTCGGTCTAGTGATTTTGGGAAATAGGCTCATACTGTACATTGTATTAATAAAATCTTCTGTAAGGTTGTGATGATTAGGATTTAGTAGGTCAATATTGAAATCTCCACATAAAAAAACTGATTTACTACTTGTTATTGAAAACATACGCTCCATCCAACCCCTGAAGATTTCAATACTTGACCCCGGTGCCCTATATATACAACTAATGATTACATTTTTATTTCCACCATTAAATATTTCTATAGTTATACATTCATGCAGATTGTCAACCACAGTTGTCATATTATCTACTACCTTATAATTCAGAGTTGTATCCACATATAGTGCTACCCCTCCTCCCCCCTTAGTTTTTCTATTAATTTTATTAATTTATTTATTTGTAAAATATTTTTATTAGAGGTACGGTAAATTACAATACTACACAACACATATATCTTAATACATTTTTTGTACCGCTTCATTTTTTTTTGAGCTTTAAGAAAAAGATAGAAGTAAGGAAAGTAAAGAAAGTTCGCAAGAGTCGTGAAGTGCAAGAGTGTTGGGAAAAGAAAGCCCCTTAGAAAAGAAGTTAGAGAAGGAAGTAAAGTAAGAAAGTAGACCCTAGAAAAGAAAGAAAAAGAAAGTAGGAACAATCGCTCTATTATAACATTAAACTCCGCAGAAAGGGGACTACCAACCAAGTCTGTTTTTGTTGTTTTACCTCCCGTTACCAGGTCCTAATGCTATTTATTTTTAAAATTACTATTGCACCTCATGCTTGTAATAGGTCCAGAAACGTAGACCACGTCTTTTGGAATTGGTCTGCTTTACTTGCTAAGAGGAATCACATCTCTTCCAGATGTAATGTTTCAAACATATTTGATATGCACATTTTTATTGTTGGTGTGGGTGCATTTTTCCAGAATTTAAGTATAAGCTTTTTTCCCATTATTAGCCCGTAATTGAATAAATTCTTCTGAAACACGTTTAGTTCAGGGTTACCTTCCGATATTCCAAAAATAATCCATTCTGGTTTAGGTACCAGTTTTATTTTGGTTAATTTTGAAAAAATATCAAATATTTCATACCAGAATTTTTGGATTTTTGTCCAAAAAAACAAAAGAATGCGCTATGGTAGCTTCTTGACACAGACAGATTGGTGAAACATTTTTCTATTAATTTAATTAAAATTGTATCCGTCCATCTCAAAATCAATTCCTTTTTTCTGGTTAATCCATGTTTCAGATATTGCGATAACATTGAATGGCTGTGAAAATTTATGTAAATCTATCTATCTATCTATCTATCTATCTATCTATCTATCTATCTATCTATCTATCTATCTATCTATCTATCTATCTATCTATCTATCTATCTATCTATCTATCTATCTATAAAACTCAAATCCATCCGTCCACCTGCAGTACGGATCCCTTCCTGCCTTTTGATTCGTTGACGGCTGCTCCTTCCTATCAGCTTCCAACACACTTCGAAACAAAGTTGCAAGACAGGAACACTGAACTTTTCACTGCTGCAGCAGGCAGGGGAGGTGCAATTGAGGGAGGCAGGGGAGTGCTGGAAACTTACATTTGGCAACGGCTTCAGTTCCATTGGAGGAGACGGGTGCATGGTGGAATATTGGGTTGGGGGAATCACACCATTGGGGGAGCAGACCCAACGGGTCTGCACTTGGTCTAGGTTTCAGATATTGCGATAACATTGAATGGCTGTGAAAATTTATGTAAATCTATCTATCTATCTATCTATCTATCTATCTATCTATCTATCTATCTATCTATCTATCTATCTATCTATCTATCTATCTATCTATCTATCTATGTATCTATCTATTAATATATAAAAGTCAAACCCATCCGTCCGCCTGCAGTACGGATCCCTTCCTGCCTTTCGATTCGTTCCCGCCGTGCGATGTCACAATGCCCGATGCTCGCGGACGTCCAATCGGAATGGATCCATTTGCATGTACGGCTACCGGCCGCGTTTCTTCCTTTGATTCTCCGCAACTCCGAAACTGGACGCAGAATCGCCGACGTCTTTTCCATTTCGGTAGAGATTTTGCTTTTCTTTCTAAGTATCCGCTCCTCATTACATTTTGTCGTGTTTAAGTACACTTTTTTAATCAAATCCTTCACCCCCCCACCACAATATTTCAAAAAGAAACCGGCTTCTCACCCATAGAAGCAGCACCAGCCCATGGTGAATGTTCCATCGTGTGATGTCACAATGCCCAATGTTCACATATGTCCAATCGGATTGGATTCATTTACATATGCCTTTGCAGGAGCCCAGCCCCGGTGAACGTTCCATCGTGTGATGTCACAATGCCCAATGTTCAAATACATTGTTGCCATATTGGGAGTACAGAGAATAGGCTGTGGGCCGAGGAGCTTTATTCAGCAGTTTCGTGACCCAAGTCACCAAACTACATGAAATTGTCACATATTGTGTAAAAATATTTATATAAATCACCCTTGAAACTCAATATGAAGAAAACTTGCACATTTTTATTAAATTAGAGAAAACCGGAAAAATGTCGGGAGTACAGAGAAGGTTCTCCAGACTGATTCCTGGGATGTCAGGACTTTCATATGAAGAAAGACTGGATAGACTCAGCTTGTACTCGCTGGAATTTAGAAGATTGAGGGGGGATCTTATAGAAAATTCTTAAGGGGTTGGACAGGCTAGATGCAGGAAGATGTTCCCGATGTTGGGGAAGTCCAGAACAAGGGGTCACAGTTTAAGGATAAGGGGGACATCTTTTAGGACCGAGATGAGGAAAACATTTTTCACACAGAGAATGGTGAATCCCTGGAATTCTGTGCCATGGAAGGTAGTTGAGGCCAGTTCATTGGCTATATTTAAGAGGGAGTTAGATGTGGCCTGTGTGGCTAAAGGGATCAGGGGGTATGGAGAGAAGGCAGGTACAGGATACTGAGTTGGATGATCAGCAATGATCATATTGAATGGTGGTGCAGGCTCAAAGGTCCGAATGGCCTATTCCTGCACTTAATTTCTATGTTTCCCTCTCCCCACCCCTCGCCCTCTCCCACCCATCTCTCTCTCCCCCACCCCCCTTCCCTCGCTACCGCCACACCCTTCCCCCTACCCCTCTGTCCCTCTTTCACCACTCCCCTACCCCTCCCTCCCCACTCTTCCACTTCTATCCCCTTACCCCACGCCTCTCACACCCCCACCCCTCTCTATTCCCCTCCCTTACCCTCTCTCCCCCACCTCATCCCCTACCCCTCTGTCCCTCTTCCACCACTCCCCCGTCCCTCTTCTACCACTCCCGCTACCCCTCTACCCCTCCCTCCCTCCCCACTCTTTCAGTTCTCTCCCACTCTTTCACTTCTCTCCCACTCTCTCCTCCCCCTCTCCTCACCCCTCTCCTATCCCTCTCTCCCCCACCCCCCTTCCCTGTCTACCCCACCCCTTCCCTCTCTCCCCCCACCCCCTTCCCCCTATCCCTCTGTCCCTCTTCCATCACTCCCGCTACCCCTCTCCACCTCCCTCCCCACTCTTCCACTTCTCTCTCCCTTCCCCTCCACTCTCCCTCCCGACTCTTTCCCCTCTTTCCCCCCACACCTCTCCCCATCCCTCCCTCCTCCCCATCCCCCCTCCCCCACATCTCTCTCCCCATCTCTCACCCCCTACCGCGCTCTCCTTTCCCTCCCAAACTATCCCGTTTCATCCTCCTCCTCCCCTCTTCACACCTCGCGCCCCCCTCCCCCCCCCCCCCCCGCAAACGCTGTTGGGGAAACAGACCACTTGGTCTAGTTAATATATAAAACTCAAACCCATCCGCCATCCGACCGCCTGCAGTACGGATCCCTTCCTGCCTTTCGATTCGTTCCCGCCGTGCGATGTCACAATGCCCGATGCTCGCGGACGTCCAATCGGAATGGATCCATTTGCATGTACGGCTTCCGGCCGCGTTTCTTCCTTTGATTCTCCGCAACTCCGAAACCGGACGCAGAATCGCCGACGTCTTTACCATTTCGGTAGAGATTTCGCTTTTCTTTGTAAGTACCCGCTCCTCATTACATTTCGTCGTGTTTAAGTACACTTTTTTAATCAAATCCTTCACCCCCCCCCCCCCCACCACAATATTTCAAAAATAAACAGGCTTCTCACCCATAGAAACAGCCCCAGCCCCAGCCCCCTGGTGAATGTTCCATCGTGTGATGTCACAATGCCCAATGCTCACAGATGGCCGATCGGATTGGATTCATTTACATATGCCTTTGCAGGAGCCCAACCCCTGGTGAACGTTCCATCGTGTGATGTCATAATGCCCAATGCTCAAATATATTGTTGCCATAGAGAACGCTCAGCGATTATTCAAATTCTTCACTAACTGTCATTCTGGTTTGCTTGTGAAAAGTGAAAAGTCCTGAATTGCATTTGTCTGATGCAGGAAGATCTCCTTTCCCTCCCAAATCTGTCCCGTTTCCTCCTCCTCCTCTCCCCTCCCTCCCCTCTTCTCACCGCCCCCTCCCCCCACCTGTGAGTTTGGGCGGTGGTTAATATGAGTGCTCCCCCTCCCCCCCCCTCCCCCGCAAACGCTGTTGGGGAAACAGACCCAACGGGTCTGCATTTGGTCTAGTTAATATATAAAAGTCAAATCCATCCGTCCGCCTGCAGTACGGCTTCCGGCCGCGTTTCTTCCTTTGATTCTTCGCAACACCAAAACCGGACGCAGAATCGCCGACGTCTTTTCCATTTCGGTAGAGATTTCGCTTTTCTTTCTAAGTATCCGCTCCTCATTACATTTCGTCGTGTTTAAGTACACTTTTTTAATCAAATCCTTCACCCCCCCCCCCCCCCCCCCCCACCACCTCAATATTTAAAAAAGAAACTGGATTCTCACCTACACAAGCAGCACCAGCCGCAGCCCCAGCCCCCTGGTGAATGTTCCATCGTGTGATGTCACAATGCCCGATGCTCACAGATGTCCAATCGGAATGGATTCATTTACATATGCCTTTGCAGGAGCCACAGCCCCGGTGAACGTTCCATCGTGTGATGTCACAATGCCCAATGTTCAAATACATTGTTGCCATATTGGGAGTACAGAGAATAGGCTGTGGGCCGAGCAGCTTTATTCAGCAGTTTCGTGACCCAAGTCACCAAACTACATGAAATTGTCACATATTGTGTAAAAATATTTATATAAATCACCCCTGAAACTCGATATGAAGAAGACTTGCACATTTTTATTAAATTAGAGAAAACCGGAAAAATGTCGGGAATTTTTTAGTCCAATGAAAGCACGTTTGACATTGAGTTGTCTGCCAGTTGGCCAATCACGCGCTTTGTTTCAGGCAAGCACACAAAATGGCTGAGGGGGTCACAGATGCCTGTTTTACTGGAGATTCCGATGTGTTGTTCTGTAGAATAAATGTCATGGAAACTTGCAGCAGTTTCATTGTATTTAGTGGGAAAAGCATAAAAAAGGCTGAAGAAAGTGCTGCGAAGTGGATTAAAGTGCAAGAAAGCAAAGTCCCTACTTTTCACTCACTCACTCATTCATTCATGAAATTGAGGGCCTAAACTATAACACGGTCAATTAAACATTGTCACTAATGCCAGCCTGTTGTACAGTAATAAGTCTTTAACAAATAATCTCGAAGCTGCCTGCGAAAACTTGTCGGGAAAAAGTGCTCCGATTGCGGAACTTAGGTACTCGCGGTAAATAGCGATCGATATCCCTCCGTTTTTCTCCCGTTAACAGGGTATGAAAACGAGCAAACGACCGCTACAGACGGCACTATGTAAAGCCCCCCCCCCCCAACCCCTGCCCGCCCGCGGAGATGATCCTCGGCTCCACGATCGCGAATCGGCCGCTTATTAATTGAGACCGCGGCTTCACTTTACCGCTACAACACGCTGGCATTAGTGACAATGTTTAATTTACTGTAATAGCTTAGACCCCCCCTCCCCCCCACACTCTTCCCCCTCTCCCTCCTCATTCCCTTACCGTGCACAGTCTCTGTTTTTAAGAAGGAACTACAGATGCTGGAAAATCGAAGGTAGACATAAAAAAGCTGAATAAAACTCAGCGGCTACGGCAGCATCTATGGAGCGAATTGAATGGTCACCGTTGGCCAAAACCCGGAAGAAGGCACCCGCTGAGTTTATCCAGCTTTTTTGTTGTTGTACCAACCTCTCTCTCTCTCTCTCTCTCTGCCCTTCTTTCTTTTCTCGACTCATGCACGCCCGCTCCAACCCCCTCCCCCCTTCACCTCTCTCCCCCTCTTCTCCCCCTCTCCCTCTCCCTCTCCACCCTCCTCCTCCCCTTCCTCACATAATATTTTTTGTGGGGGCGGGTCCACATTGTGTGTGTCTGTTTGTGGAGGCGGCCCCACATTGTGTGTGTCTGTTTGTGGAGGCGGCCACGCGCTCTCCATTCAAGAAGACGCTCATCTGTTTGTGACGACACACGCTCTCCCCCCCCCCCCCCCCCCTTGGTGCAGGAGGCGCGCGCAGCATCTTGAACGCTCAGCGATTGTTTGAATTCTTCAGTAACCGTCGTTCTGTCTTTGCTTGCTTGTGAAGAGAGAAGTCCTGAATTGCATTTGTCTGACGATAATAATCAGCTTTATTTTTATTGGATTGAATTTATTTGTTTCTCATTTACCTGATCATTATAAATCTAAAAAAGTGTATTTAATTTAAAAGATTATTTTTTTTAAATTAACATTTTATTGCATTTCATTGTTATTTTCTTTATTTTTATTACATTGAATTTTCTCATTTAACTGTCCATTATAGATCTTCAAGAGTGCATTTCATTTTTAACATTAACTTTTATTCTTAAATTCTTTATTTGTTTTTCATTGAATTGAATTATTTCTCACTTAACATTACTTTTTAACACTAATAATTTCAACTCCCCTCCCTCCCTCTCTCCTCCCCTTCCCCACCCCCTCTTCCTCCCCCACCTCTCAAAAAACTTTTTTCTAACGTTATATATTTCCCGTTTGTAACATCATTACCATCTTGACATTTCTAAATTCTATAGGATTGTCTTTGAAAACTAAAATCATTGTTATTTCACATTGTCATCGTTGACTTTTTTTATACAAGATAAGTTGTGGTGTCGGGTGCTTAGTGTCTGTCACGGTTTGTGAAGACGCTCTGATCTGTTTGTGGGGGCGCGTGCTTAGTGAAGAGTGCATTTCATTTAAACGATTAATTTTATAACATTAACATTTGATTGCATTTCATTGTTAAATTCTTTGTTTGTTTTTCATTGAATTGATTTATTTCTCACTTAATATTACTACATTTTAACACAAACTTTTAATTTCAAATACTGTTTTAAAAAAAATAAATTTGCTGTCTTTTCATTGACAACTTAGATTCAAAATCATTGTTTTTTCACTGTCATCGTTGACTTTTTTAATTAAAAAAAAAAATTGTTTAAAATAAACTTTTTTAACGTTAAATTTACCCCATTTGATAAATCTTTAAAATTTTGAAACCTCATTTACCTGATCATTATAAATCTAAAAAAGTGTATTTAATTTAAAAGATTATTTTTTTTAAATTAACATTTTATTGCATTTCATTGTTATTTTCTTTATTTTTTATTACATTGAATTTTCTCATTTAACTGTCCATTATAGATCTTCAAGTGCATTTCATTTTTAACATTAACATTTTATTGTTAAATTCTTTATTTGTTTTTCATTGAATTGAATTATTTCTCACTTAACATTACTTTTTAACACTAATAATTTCAACTCCCCTCCCTCCCTCTCTCCTCCCCTTCCCCACCCCCTCTTCCTCCCCCACCTCTCAAAAAACTTTTTTCTAACGTTATATATTTCCCGTTTGTAACATCATTACCATCTTGACATTTCTAAATTCTATAGGATTGTCTTTGAAAACTAAAATCATCGTTATTTCACATTGTCATCGTTGACTTTTTTTATACAAGATAAGTTGTGGTGTCGGGTGCTTAGTGTCTGTCACGGTTTGTGAAGACGCTCTGATCTGTTTGTGGGGGCGCGTGCTTAGTGAAGAGTGCATTTCATTTAAACGATTAATTTTATAACATTAACATTTGATTGCATTTCATTGTTAAATTCTTTGTTTTTCATTGAATTGATTTATTTCTCACTTAATATTACTACATTTTAACACAAACTTTTAATTTCAAATACTGTTTTAAAAAAAATAAATTTGCTGTCTTTTCATTGACAACTTAGATTCAAAATCATTGTTTTTTCACTGTCATCGTTGACTTTTTTAATTAAAAAAAAATTGTTTAAAATAAACTTTTTTAACGTTAAATTTACCCCATTTGATAAATCTTTAAAATTTTGAAAATACACAATTCATAACTATTTCAAAAACAGCATTTTTTTGATTTTTGATTGACATTTAAATGCCGTTTTTTAAAATAAGTTTTTTGTCCTTTCATTGACAGCTTAGATTCTAAATCATTGCTTTTTCACTTTGTCAACGTTTAATTTTTTTTGATTTTTTAAAAATATAGTTTAAAAAAAACTTTTCTAACATTAAATTTTCCCCATTTGTTAAATCTTTACAATTTTGAAATTTCTAAATTCTTATCGATTGTCTTTAATTCTTAAAGACAACATTTCATTTCATAGACAGCATTTTTTTGGTTTTTAATTGACGTTTAAATTGACAACATATTTAAAAAACATTTCATTGTAATTGACAACAGGTTTCATTGTGATTGATTTCATTCTAGAGGAAAGGCTCCATTTTCAAGAAATTGATCTGTTTTCGTTGACAACTGAGATTTCAAAACAATTTCTTTGTGATTTATTTCATTTGATCTGAAAGCTACCATTTTGAATAAATTCATCTGTCATCATTGATAACTGAGAGTGTGTTTGGGCTTTTTTTAATTCGGAAAATTCCATCTTGAACAACTTAATCCAGTCTTCATTGCCAACTGAGATTCTGTTTTCAAATCATGCCAAGAGGAAGGAATAAACATACAGGGCGGTCGTGTGATGAGAAAATGAGACATCGAGAAGTAATGAGGAGGAGAAAAGAACAACAGGCTCAGCAAGAAAGAACACAACTCCGAGGTAATCCAGAAATAAACAAGGAGAGAAGGGTACAACAGACACAGCCAGAAACATCTCACTGTTTCCAAGATAGTCAGGATACACAGCGGGAGAGAAGTGCACATGAGACGAACCAGGAGAGAAGGGCACAAGAGACACAGCCTGAAACATCTCAGTGTCTACAAGATAGACAGGGGAGACAGCGGGAGAGAAGTGCACATGAGATGCAGCAAAAAACAACTCAACGTCTCAGAGAAAAATGTGAGAGGAAGGAGGAGAGAAGGAATAAGGAGACACAGCCAGAAAGAACTCAACGTCTCAGAAATAAACGAGAGAGGGAGCAAGAGAGAAGAACTCAAGAGACAGAGCCAGAAAGAAGACAACGTCTCAGAAATAGACGAGAGAGGGAGCAGGAGAGAAGGACTCGAGAGACAGAGCAAGAAATAAGTCAACGTCTCAGAAATAAACGAGAGAGGGAGCAAGAGAGAAGAACTCAAGAGACAGAGCCAGAAAGAAGACAACGTCTCAGAAATAGACGAGAGAGGGAGCAGGAGAGAAGGACTCGAGAGACAGAGCAAGAAATAAGTCAACGTCTCAGAAATAAACGAGAGAGGGAGCAAGAGAGAAGAACTCAAGAGACAGAGCCAGAAAGAAGACAACGTCTCAGAAATAGACGAGAGAGGGAGCAGGAGAGAAGGACTCGAGAGACAGAGCCAGAAATAAGTCAACGTGTCAGAAATAAACGAGAGAGGGAGCAAGAGAGAAGAACTCAAGAGACAGAGCCAGAAAAAAGTCAACGTGTCAGAAATAAACGAGAGAGGGAACAGGAGAGAAGAACTCAAGAGACAGAGCCAGAAAAAGGTCAACGTCTCAGAAATAAACGCGAGAGGGAGCAAGAGAGAAGAACTCAAGAGCCAGAGCCAGAAAGAAGACAACGTCTCAGAAATAGACGAGAGAGGGAGCAGGAGAGAAGGACTCGAGAGACAGAGCAAGAAATAAGTCAACGTGTCAGAAATAAACGAGAGAGGGAGCAAGTGAGAAGAACTCAAGAGACAGAGCCAGAAATAAGACAACGTCTCAGAAATACACGAGAGAGGGAGCAGGAGAGAAGGACTCGAGAGACAGAGCAAGAAATAAGTCAACGTGTCAGAAATAAACGAGAGAGGGACCTGGAGAGAAGAACTCAAGAAATGCATCAAGAAACAACTCAACATCTTGAGGAACATCAAGAAAGAATACAAATGAGAAGGGATTCAGAGATGGGAGATGAAAGAACTAGAAGGCTGGATGAACAACGAAATGCACGACATATAAGGAGAAATATTAATGCTGATGTTGGTCAAATGACCAATGTTTGCCTTCATTGTCGAGCTAAACACTTCTCAGCAGAAACAACCAACTTTTGCTGCATGAAGGGTAAGGTCAACATTGCTCCTCTGAAAACACTCCCGAATGCACTCATTAATTTGTATACAGGTGACACGCCACAAGCACATGAGTTCCAAAAGAATATTAGACAATACAATTGTCTCTTTCAATTCACGTCATTTGGTGCCAAGGAAGTGGTGTCACATGGATGGAATCCTTCAGTGATCATTCAAGGCCAGATTCATCATTTCATTGGTTCTTTGATGCCTGACCAAGATCAACAAAGTAAATTCTTACAAATCTATTTCATGGATCCGCAAGATAGCATTGAGTTGCGAATGAGTAATCTCCAAGATGCTGGTATTCAAAGGGACACTGTTGAAATGCTTGAAAACATGATAAGACTAAACAACCCTTACATTCATTCACTTGTGATGGCGATGGAGAGAATTAGAGATTTACCGGAGGCATCAATCATTATTGATCCCAATTATCGGCCACCTTTCCAACATGAACGGAGGTTTAACACGCAAACTGCAAATGAAGTTGCCGTCCTCATAGCAAACAGTAATGAGCCTGTGGCAACATCACGCCACATTGTCTTGAGAAGAAGAGGAAGAGGAGGAGCAGAAGGAGGTCTGCAAATCATTTCAGAGTCCCATAGGTCTTATGACAGTTTTCAATACATCCTTTTCTTTCCACTTGGTGATGACGGATGGCATTCACAACTCCAAATGAGTACCGGCAGAAAATTGACACTAATGCGATATTATGCATATAGGATCATGAATCGTGACAATGAATTCAACCAGCTTTTGAGAGGAGGACGACTCTTCCAACAATATCTTGTAGATATGGCGGCTAAAATGGAAGGTGATAGACTGAATTATATTCGCATGAATCAGGTATCGTTGAGGTCAACGACGTACAAAGGACTGACGGATGCATTACACGATGATGATGACTTGGAAAACATTGGAAGGCGCATCGTCCTCTCTTCAACATTTGTCGGTGGTCCCAGATATATGATGGGACGATGCCAGGACGCCATGATGTATGTTCGGAAGTATGGTACTGCTGCATTCTTCATTACAATGACCTGCAATCCAAATTGGAGCGAGATCCGACAGTGCCTCTTTCCAAATCAGCAGCCGTCTGATAGACCGGAATTAGTAGCAAGAGTATTCGAGCTGAAAAGAAAAATATTCATGAAGACCGTCACTGGACCAGATGGCTTCTTTGGAAACTGTATTGCTTTCATCTTGACTATGGAATATCAGAAGAGAGGCCTGCCTCATTTCCATTGTCTGCTTTGGCTTGATGAAGCGAGTAAGCCAAGACCTCAACAATATGAAAGATTTGTGCAAGCTGAAATTCCAGACCCACAAGCAGATCCTGAGCTGCATAAATTGGTACTCAAGCACATGATCCATGGACCGTTCTGCAAGGCCACATCTCGATGTTGGAAGGAAGGAAGATGCACCAAGAGATTCCCAAAGCCATTTGTCGAAAGCACAATGTCTGGCGATGATTCGTATCCTCTGTACAGGAGAAGATCTCCCGCAATGGGAGGATTTCAGGGACATCAAGAAGGTCGTTCGTTACAGACTATTACTTCTAATTGGGTTGTGCCCTATAATGCAGAACTATTGAAGGCTTTCAAATGTCACCTCAACGTCGAAATATGCTGCTCTGTACAGTCAATCAAATACGTCATCAAGTACACCTTGAAGGGATGTGATCAGGCAGCTTTTGGAATTAACGTAAATGACGAGATTAAACAGTACCAGACTGGCAGATACATTGGTCCTTCAGAGGCAGGGGCATCAGTCCTTGGATTTCTTACTCATGAGAGACACCCCCCTGTCATTCGACTTGATGTACATCTACCAGACCAACAACAAGTATTTTTTGATGCTGCTCAGCAAGGGATGAATGATGGAATTGCGAGAACCACTTTGACTGAATTTGTTCGATTGAGTTCTGAAGATCCGTTTGCAAGAACACTATTGTACGTTGATGTACCTCGATTTTATACATGGAGCAGCAATAGATGGCAAAGAAGGAAGGTTGGGAAGAGTGTGGAATACTTCCCAGGTATTTTTGAAGTCAACGTTCTTGGAAGAATACATGTCATTTCTCCAAAACAAGGTGACCTCTTCTACATGAGACTGCTTCTGCATCACGTGAAAGGACCAGTGTCTTTCGAGTCCTTGAAGACACATAATGGAGTAATTCTTCCTTCCTTCAAAGACGTCTGCAGAGAAAGAGGTTTGTTGGAAGCTGACGACCATTGGCAACAAACAATGGAAGATGCTGAAATGACAAGACTCCCCAGGGCAATCAGGGATTTGTTTGTTGTTCTGCTGACAAATACTGACATCAACGATCCTCTACAATTATGGGATCGCTTCAAGAATTGCATGTCTGAGGATTACCTTGAAAGCGAGCGAAGAAGAAAAAGTGATCAGAATATCACAATAGATGACAGACATCATGATCAGGCTCTCTTTTATATTCAGGACAAGCTTGAGAATTGCAACACCACAATGGAAATTTTTTCCTTGCCCCGACCAAGAAATGAAAGGATGGACATTGATGGTGAAAATGTTGATTTACTTAATGAATTGAATTACAATAGATCAGAACAACAGCGATTTGTTGATGAGAATGAGCCTCTGCTGAATGCTGAGCAGAGAGAAGTTTATGACCATGTGTGCGACTACTTGCAAAGGGATCTATCTTCAATGATTTTCATTGACTCACCAGGAGGAACAGGAAAAACATTTATCATAAATTTGATCCTCTCCACGGTTAGAGCTCAAGGTCAAATTGCCATTGCTGTAGCATCGTCTGGTATCGCAGCAACATTAATGCCTGGTGGGAGAACTGCACATTCACGATTCAAGATACCTATCCATGTGACGGAGGATTCAACGTGCAACATCAACAGCAACTCTAAAACAGGAGATTTCTTCAGGAGAGTGAAGCTCATTGTTTGGGATGAGTGTCCAATGATTAGGAGGGAGTGCTTTGAAGCGGTGGACAGAACTCTTCAAGATGTATGCCGCAAAAAGGATCATTTTGGCGGAATTCTTACCATTTGTTGTGGTGATTTTAGACAACTCCTTCCTGTAGTGAAGATGGGAAGTGATATTGATGTTCAAAACGCCTGCATCAAGACATCGTACTTGTGGCGGACTTTCACAAAGTTTGAATTGAAGAGAAATATGCGATTGAGCGAAGGAAAGGGTGAGTATTCTAAATTTTTGTTAGATGTAGGAGAGGACAAGATTGCAAAGAATGAAGACAATGAAATTAACATTCCAGAAGACATGGTTCTCTCAGCAAGAACACTGGATGACTGCATTGATTATATCTATCCAGCATTTGACCACCCTGCAACATTATTCTCTAACAATTGTATCTTGGTTCCTCACAATGATACGATGAGAAGAATCAATTCTGCGTGTGTCAGACGCTTCCCTGGAACCATGAGGGAGTACTATTCTTTCAATTCTGTCACTGACGGAACAAATTCAACTCACTTCCCAACGGAATTCCTCGATTCAGTCGAGATCTGTGGATTACCACCACACAAATTGGAGTTGAAGAAAGGATCTCCAATTGTTTTAATCAGAAACTTGCAACCCCCAAAGCTATGCAATGGAACGAGGTTGATTGTAGAACAGCTACACAATAATCTCATAGTTGCTAGAATCAACATGGGGGCCTACAAAGAAGAGATTGTTCTAATTCCTAGGATGAAGATCAATTTGTCAGAAGATTAGGAGGAGCCAATTCCCTATTCTGTCGAGTTTTGCGATGACAATTCATAAGGCACAAGGACAAACCATGGAGAAGGTCTTGATATACCTTGAGAAACCAGTATTTCAACATGGCCAACTATATGTAGCTCTTAGCAGAGGAAAGGTGAAGGAACAAGTAAAAGTGTTCCTGAAGGATGGGACATCAACCAGGAATGTTGTAATTAAACAAATGCTTTGTTGAGAAATGACTGCTGCATTAAATTTTCCTCAAGTCAATGAAAGAACGCAAAACTGAAGGTAAAAAGCGATGCAGGAAGGAACTGAATGTCCAGAGTTTCGACACTTTTGATTATTGCTCCTCAGTTCAACAAGGGATGTTTAACACAGGAATCACATTTCTGCACACAAAAGTTTAAAATGCTGCCTCAGAAAAAGCTTCAAGGCCACATTAAGTGACATGTAAAATCGTACCAGTTGTATTTGATTTTTGGATAGAAAGTTGCTGGAGCTGTTCTCATGCTTCACGATAAAGCTTGCAGATGGATTATTTGCTGCAAGATATAAAACTACAGGCTTGCACATCTAGGGTATATGTATCAGCTACAGTTCAATTGTTGAGTCAATTATTGAGTAAATGACGATTGCCTAGATATTGATGTTTGAGGATTTGTTGTTGGTAATGGCATTGCGTATCAAGGTTATGTGGTTAATTTCTGCCTTGTAGGAAATTATTGTTACCTTTTCTGTTGTTTGACATGAGTGTTACTTTCTACTTTGGTCTATTATCGAGTTATTTTGTTTGTAAGGATTGACTGCATTTTCTCAGGAGTTGCAGTGGAATTGAAAATTCTGTAACCATCAGTGGAAATCAACCAGATCTTAAGATGGATGAAAGGTCAGTATTTGAAATTATTTCGGACCCGTGCATTGTTTTTTTTTATCCTTGATACAAATTTACTTTAGTTTTATCAGAATGCCCTAATACCATTCAAATGCTGCCTTTTTGTCTAGAGCTGTCACTGTCGCCTCATTTCTGGATCCGAGATATTTAGACTGAACGTCTTTGGGATCTGTGACAAATACATGAAGGACAGTAGGGAACAAGCAACACAACAAGAAATTGATAGAAAACACCGAAATTGGTATATGATACAAAATCTCTTTTTTTATTTGTATGTTGATGGATTGACAGATAGAATTTTATAAATATCTACATTGTAATAAATATCTCCTTTTTTTAAATTCATGCCCAGAAGCAGGAGCAAAGAAGTTGCATGATGGTGAATGGACACTGTAAAGAGATGTTGAGAAGCAGTATGGATCAGAAGTGACCAAGAGACAGAACAAGAAAGGACTGAACCTCTTGAGGAGCTTGAGCTTCAAAAATTAATGGAAGTTTGCATGGAACAAGAGACACAACAATAAGCTTCCAAATTACATACAAAATGGTACATAATTGTGTAATGTTTTTTTTTTTAAATTATAGGTAAATGTATTTATATATATAATTGTCTTAAGAAGTTTATAAATGTCTACAATAGATGAAATTACCTTTACAAGTTTATGAATATCTACATCGTGATAAATATCTTTCACTTTTTTTTACATCATGCAAAGAGATGGGAGCAATCGAGTTGCTGGATGTTCAAGGAACAACACAAAGCAACGTTGAGAAGCAGTAATGAGCAGAACGGCACAAGAGACGAGAGGAAGTTGCCAAGATACAGCCAGATCGGTATGTGGTAGTACAACGTTTATAGAAGTTTATAAATATCTACAAAAGATAAAATTGTCCTTTTTATTCATATGTTATTGGCTTCATAGAAGGAATGAAGACTCAACAAGAAATAATGTTAGAAATTTCTCCAAAAAAAGGAATTCAAGACAAAAGTAATGAACAGTCGTGACAAGAGAAACAATGTCTCCCCCCCCCCCCCCCCCCCCCCCCCTCCAATATTTCAAAAAATACTGGCATCTCACCCATAGAATCAGCCCCAGCCCCTGGTGAACGTTCCATTGTGTGATGTCACAATGTCCAATGCTCAAAGACATTGTTGCCATAGAGGGAGTACAGAGAAGATTCACCAGACTAATTCCTGGGATGTCAGGACTTTCATATGAAGAAAGACTGGATAGACTCGGCTTGTACTCGCTAGAATTTAGAAGATTGAGGGCAGATCTGATAGAAACCTACAAAATTCTTAAGGGGTTGGACAGGCTAGATGCAGGAAGATTGTTCCAGATGTTGGGGAAGTCCAGAACAAGGGGTCACAGTTTAAAGATAAGGTGGAAATCCTTTAGGACAGATATGAGAAAAACATGTTTCACACAGAGAGTGGCGAATCTCTGGAATTCTCTGCCACAGAAGGTAGTTGAGGCCAGTTCATTTGGCTAGATTTAAGAGGGAGTTAGATGTGGCCCTTGTGGCTAAAGGGATCAGGGGGTATGGAGAGAAGGCAGGTACAGGTTACTGAGTTGGATGATCAGCCATGATCATATTGAATGGTGGTGCAGGCTCAAAGGGCCGAATGGCCTACTACTGCACTTAATTTCTATGTTTCCCTCTCCTCACCCCTCTCCCTCTCCCACCCATCCCACTCTCCCCCACCCCCCCTTCCTTCTCTACCCCACCCCCTTCCCTCTCTCCACCCACCCCCTTCCTCCTACCCCTCTATCCCTCTTCCATCACTCCCCCTACCCCTCTCCTCCTCCCTACCCACTCTTCCATGTCTCCCCCTTCCCCCTCCACTCTCCCTCCCCACTCTTTCCCCTCTCTCCCCCCACCCCTCTCCCACTCCCTCCCTCCTCCCCTCCCTCCACATCCCCCCTCCCCCACATCTCTCTCCCCATCCCCCTCTCTCACCCCCTACCCCGCTCTCCTTTCCCTCCCAAATCTGTCCCGTTTCCTCCTCCTCCTCTCCCCTCCCTCCCCTCTTCTCACCCCCCCCCCCCCCCCACCTGTGAGTTTGGGCGGTGGTTAATTTGAGTGTGATGCTGCATCCCCTACTCCCCCCCCCCCCCCCCCCCCGCAAACGCTGTTGGGGAAACAGACCCAACGGGTCTGCACTTGGTCTGAGGGGTATGGAACAAGCTGCCAGCGGACGTAGTTGAGGCTGGGACGATCCCAGCATTTAAGTAACAGCTACAGAGGTACATGGATAGGACTGGAGTCATATGGTCCAAGCTCGGGCAGGTGGGACGTGTAGCTGGGACATATTGGCCAGCGTGGGCAAGTTGGGCCGAAGGACCTGTTTCCACACTGTATCACTCTATGACTCTATGACATGCATACAATCTTCTTGATGCCAATTATGTGGCATATTATCAAATATCTTTTGCAAGTGTATATGTATCAAGTCAGCTACATTCCCTCATTAATCATCTGCATGACTTAATCACAATGATTTGTCTTGAACAAGTTAGTTCTGGCTTCCTCTACTTGATCCACATAATCCACTTGTTGACATGATCGCTATTTAGAACTTGCCTCATGCTAAACTGACCCATCTGTCCTGGTTTTATTCCAACAACCTTATTTCAACAAAGTTGTTTACGTAGGCAGATTTCCAGTGATCGGGCACCATCCCTGGACTTGTAGTTGTTTGAAAGGTCAAAGCCAACCTTTAATTTCCTCACTTCACAATTTAGCATGCATTCCTCGTGACTAAGTAATCTCTCCACGTTGTGCAGCTAGCTTTTCTAATCCCTGCGTATAGCACATCCAGAATTATAATTTCCCTTTGCTTTGTGTAAGAAAGAACTGCAGATGCTGGTTTAAATCGAAGGTAGATACAAAATGCTGGAGTAATTCAGCGGGTCAGGCAGCATCTCTGGATAGAAGGAATGGGTGTTGTTTCAGGTCGAGACCCTTCTTCAAAACAAAACAAATGTAGGTCCCTTGCAGTCAGAAACAGGTGAGTTGATCATGGGGAACAAGGATATGGCGGACCAATTGAATAACTACTTTGGTTCCGTCTTCACTAAGGAAGACATAAATAATTTGCCGGAAATAGCAGGGGACCGCGGGTCAAAGGAGTTGGAGGAATTGAGTGAAATCCAGGTTAGCCGGGAAGTGTTGTTGGGTAAATTGAATGGATTAAAGGCCGATAAATCCCCAGGGCCAGATAGGCTGCATCCCAGAGTACTTAAGGAAGTAGCTCCAGAAATAGTGGATGCTTTAGTAATAATCTTTCAAAACTCTTTAGATTCTGGAGTAGTTCCTGAAGATTGGCGGGTAGCAAACGTAACCCCACTTTTTAAGAAGGGAGGGAGAGAGAAAATGGGGAATTACAGACCAGTTAGTCTAACATCGGTAGTGGGGAAACTGCTAGAGTCAGTTATTAAAGATGGGATAGCAGCACATTTGGAAAGTGGTGAAATCATTGGCCAAAGTCAGCATGGATTTACGAAAGGTAAATCATGTCTGACAAATCTTATAGAATTTTTCGAGGATGTAACTAGTAGTGTGGATAGGGGAGAACCAGTGGATGTGGTGTATCTGGACTTCCAGAAGGCTTTCGACAAGGTCCCACATAAGAGATTAGTATACACACTTAAAGCACAAGGCATTGGGGGTTCAGTATTGATGTGGATAAAGAACTGGCTGGCAAACAGGAAGCAAAGAGTAGGAGTAGGGTCCTTTTCACAATGGCAGGCAGTGACTAGTGAGGTACCGCAAGGCTCAGTGCTGGGACCCCAGCTATTTACAATATATATTAATGATCTGGATGAGGGAATTGAAGGCAATATCTCCAAGTTTGCGGATGACACTAAGCTGGGGAGCAGTGTTAGCTGTGAGGAGGATGCTAGGAGACTGCAAGGTGACTTGGATAGGCTGGGTGAGTGGGCAAATGTTTGGCAGATGCAGTATAATGTGGATAAATGTGAGGTTATCCATTTTGGTGGCAAAAACGGGAAAGCAGATTATTATCTAAATGGTGGCCGATTGGGAAAGGGGGAGATGCAGCGAGACCTGGGTGTCATGGTACACCAGTCATTGAAGGTAGGCATGCAGGTGCAGCAGGCAGTAAAGAAAGCGAATGGTATGTTAGCTTTCATTGCAAAATGATTTGAGTATAGGAGCAGGGAGGTTCTACTGCAGTTGTACAGGGTCTTGGTGAGATCACACCTGGAGTATTGCGTGCAGTTTTGGTCTCCAAATCTGAGGAAGGACATTATTGCCATAGAGGGAGTGCAGAGACGGTTCACCAGACTGATTCCTGGGATGTCAGGACTGTCTTATGAAGAAAGACTGGATAGACTTGGTTTATACTCTCTAGAATTTAGGAGACTGAGAGGGGATCTTATAGAAACTTACAAAATTCTTAAGGGGTTGGACAGGCTAGATGCAGGAAGATTGTTCCCGATGTTAGGGAAGTCCAGGACAAGGGGTCACAGCTTAAGGATAAGGGGGAAATCCTTTTAAACCGAGATGAGAATAACTTTTTTCACACAGAGAGTGGTGAATCTCTGGAACTCTCTGCCACAGAGGGTAGTTGAGGCCAGTTCATTGGCTATATTTAAGAGGGAGTTAGATGTGGCCCTTGTGGCTAAGGGGATCAGGGGGTATGGAGAGAAGGCAGGTACAGGTTACTGAGTTGGATGATCAGCCATGATCATATTGAATGGTGGTGCAGGCTCAAAGGGCCGAATGGCCTACTACTGCACTTAATTTCTATGTTTCCCTCTCCTCATCCCTCTCCCTCTCCCACCCATCCCACTCTCCCCCACCCCCCTTCCCTCTCTACCCCACCCCTTCCCTCTCTCCACCCATCCCCTTCCTCCTACCCCTCTGTCCCTCTTCCATCACTCCCCCTACCCCTCTCCTCCTCCCTCCCCACTCTTCCATGTCTCCACCTTCCCCCTCCACTCTCCCTCCCCACTCTTTCCCCTCTCTCCCCCCACCCCTCTCCCACTCCCTCCCCTCCCTCCACATCCCCCCTCCCCCACATCTCTCTCCCCATCCCCCTCTTCTCACCCCCCCCCCGCAAACGCTGTTGGGGAAACAGACCCAACGGGTCTGCACTTGGTCTAGTATATATATAAAACTCAAATCAGTCCGCCTGCCGCCGTACGACGTCCGCCACGTTGCTTCCTTTGACGCTCCGCAACTCCGAAACCGGACGCAGGATCGCCGACGTCTTTTACATTTCGGTAGAGATTTCGCTTTTCTTTCTAAGTGTCCGCTCCTCATTACATTTCGTCGTGTTTGAGTACGCTTTTTTAATCAAATCCTACCAACCCCCCCCCCCCCCACCACCTCAATATTTCAAAAAGAAACTGGATTCTGATCCACACAAGTAGCTCCCTGTGAACGTTCCATCGTGTGATGTCACAATGCCCGATGCTCACAGATGGCCAATCGGATTGGATTCATTTACATATGCCTTTGCAGGAGCCCAGCCCATGGTGAACATTCCATCGTGTGATGTCACAATGCCCAATGCTCAAATACATTGTTGCCATAGAGAACGCTCAGCGATTATTCAAATTCTTCACTAACTGTCATTTCTGATTTGCTTGTGAAGTGAAAAGTCCTGAATTGCATTTGTCTGATGCAGGAAGATTGTTCCAGATGTTGGGGAAGTCCAGGACACGCGGGACACAGTTTAAGGATAAAGGGGAAATCCTTTAGTACTGAGATGAGGGAAACATTTTTCACACAGATAGTGGTGAGTCTCTGGAACTCTCTGCCACAGAAGGTAGTGGAGGCCAGTTCATTGGCTATATTTAAGAGGGAGTTAGATGTGGCCCTTGTGGCTAAAGGGATCAGGGGGTATAGAGAGGGGGGGAGCTGTGAGGAGGATGCTAGGAGACTGCAAGGTGACTTGGATAGGCTGGGTGAGTGGGCAAATGTTTGGCAGATGCAGTATAATGTGGATAAATGTGAGGTTATCCATTTTGGTGGCAAAAACAGGAAAGCAGACTATTATCTAAATGGTGACCGATTGGGAAAGGGGGAGATGCAGCGAGACCTGGGTGTCATGGTACACCAGTCATTGAAGGTAGGCATGCAGGTGCAGCAGGCAGTGAAGAAAGCGAATGGTATGTTAGCTTTCATTGCAAAAGGATTTGAGTATAGGAGCAGGGAGGTTCTACTGCAGTTGTACAGGGTCTTGGTGAGACCAAACCTGGAGTATTGCGTACAGTTTTGGTCTCCAAATCTGAGGAAGGACATTATTGCCATAGAAGGAGTGCAGAGACGGTTCACCAGACTGATTCCTGGGATGTCAAGACTGTCTTATGAAGAAAGACTGGATTGACTTGGTTTATACTCTCTAGAATTTAGGAGACTGAGAGGGGATCTTATAGAAACTTACAAAATTCTTAAGGGGTTGGACAGGCTAGATGTAGGAAGGTTGCTCCAGATGTTGGGGAAGTCCAGGACAAGGGGTCACAGCTTAAGGATAAGGTGGAAATCTTTTGTGACCGAGATGAGAAGAACTTTTTTCACACAGAGAGTGGTGAATCTCTGGAACTCTCTGCCACAGAGGGTAGTTGAGGCCAGTTCATTGGCTATATTTAAGAGGGAGTTAGATGTGGCCCTTGTGGCTAAAGGGATCAGGGGGTATGGAGAGAAGGCAGGTACAGGATACTGAGTTGGATGATCAGCCGTGATCATATTGAATGGCGGTGCAGACTCGAAGGGCCGAATGGCCTACTCCTGCACATAATTTCTATGTTTCTATGTGTCCCTCTCTCTCTCCCTCTGCCACCCATCTCTCTCTCCCCCACCCCCTTCCCTCTCTACCCCACCCCCTTCCCCTACCACTCTGTCCCTCTTCCACCAGTCTCTCTACCCCTTCCTCCCCACTCTCCCACTTCTCTCCTCTTACATGGTAAATGGTAGGGAATTACATGGTAAATGGTAGGGAATTGAAGAATGTAGGTGAACAGAGGGATCTGGCAATAACTGTTCACAGTTCCCTGAAAGTGGAATCTCATGTAGATAGGGTGGTAACAAAAGCTTTTGGTGTGCTGGCCTTTATAAATCAGAGCATTGAGTATAGAAGTTGGGATGTAATGTTAAAATTGTACAAGGCATTGGTGAGGCCAATTCTGGAGTATGGTGTACAATTTTGGTCGCCTAATTATAGGAAGGATGTCAACAAAATAGATTCAGATTCAGATTCAGATTCAGATTCAATTTTAATTGTCATTGTCAGTGTACAGTACAGAGACAACGAAATGCATTTAGCATCTCCCTTGAAGAGCGACATAGCAAACGATTTGAATAAAAAATAAATAATAAGTGTCTGGGGGGGGTGATTGGCAGTCACCGAGGTACGTTGTTTAGTAGAGTGACAGCCGCCGGAAAGAAGCTGTTCCTCGACCTGCTGGTTCGGCAACGGAGAGACCTGTAGCGCCTCCCGGATGGTAGGAGGGTAAACAGTCCATGGTTGGGGTGAGAGCAGTCCTTGGCGATGCTGAGCGCCCTCCGCAGACAGCGCTTGCTTTGGACAGACTCAATGGAGGGGAGCGTGGAACCGGTGATGCGTTGGGCAATTTTCACCACCCTCTGCAGTGCCTTCCGGTCGGAGACAGAGCAGTTGCCATACCATACTGTGATGCAGTTGGTAAGGATGCTCTCGATGGTGCAGCGGTAGAAGTTCACCAGGATCTGAGGAGACAGATGGACCTTCTTCAGTCTCCTCAGGAAGAAGAGACGCTGATGAGCCTTCTTGATCAGAGTAGAGGTATTGTGGGTCCAAGAGAGGTCATCGGAGATGTTGACTCCCAGGAACCTGAAGCTAGAAACACGTTCCACCTCCGTCCCGTTAATGTGGATGGGGAGAGTACAGAGGAGTACAGAGGAGATTTACTAGAATGTTGCCTGGGTTTCAGCAACTAAGTTACAGAGAAAGGTTGAACAAGTTAGGGCTTTATTCTTTGGAGCGCAGAAGGTTAAGGGGGGACTTGATAGAGGTCTTTAAAATGATGAGAGGGATAGACAGAGTTGACGTGGAAAAGCTTTTCCCACTGAGAGTAGGGAAGATTCAAACAAGGGGACATGACATGAGAATTAAGGGACTGACGTTTAGGGGTAACATGAGGGGGAACTTCTTTACTCAGAGAGTGGTAGCTGTGTGGAATGAGCTTCCAGTGAAGGTGGTGGGGGCAGGTTCGTTTTTATCATTTAAAAATAAATTGGATAGTTATATGGATGGGAAGGGAATGGAGGGTTATGGTCTGAGCGCAGGTATATGAGACTAGGGGAGATTATGTGTTCAACACAGACTAGAAGGGTCGAGATGGCCTGTTTCCGTGCTGTAATTGTTTTATATGGTTATGCTGCCTGACCCGCTGAGTTACTCCAGCATTCTGTGAAACGTTACCTATCCATGTTCTCCACAGATGCTGCCTGACCCACTGAGTTACTCCAGCACTCTGTGTCCACTTTTGTTCTCATCTCCGGCAGAGAAGTGGCTGGGTTGCTAGTGTAAATGCCACGATGCCTACCTGACGACCCTTCTTCAAACTGACATCGAGACCCTTCTTCAGACTGATGTGGAGGTGGGGAGGGGCGGGTTCGGGCGGGTTCCCGCCCCTCCCCCATCTCCACATCAGTCTGAAGAAGGGTCTCGACCCGAAACGTCACCCATTCCCCCTCCCTCATCCTCTCCCCCTCCCTCATCCTCTCTCCTTCCCTTCCTCTCTCCATCCTACCTGCATGAAATACTGGTGCAGGAGACAGTCGATCCACGGATCAGAAACCGCAGAGACCACATCTCATTCGAAGCGTCACAGCCTTTAATTAGAAGCTGCTCAAGGAGGGAAGGGGAGGATTTGTGAAGTTAAAGACCTCTACACATTGCGTGAAATCGGACATGATTCCCCTTGTGTTTTTCCCCCATGTCCGTAGCGAGAATCAGTTCCTCATCCACTGACCAAACCCCAATTATTTATAGCCCCCGCGCCAGCCAAGTTGGCGGGAAACTCGCGACCAACGGCTTTTGGCGCCTTTTCCCGCCGTGGGCTGGAGTTGTCCACGTGACCCGAGCTCTGGTTGCAGCCGCCGCTCACGTCACGTCACGTCAGGTGAGGAGCCGTCAACGGCCAGGGCTATAACCAGTGGAAACATCCTCTCTACATCCACTCTATCCAGGCCTTTCATTGTTCTGCAAATTTCAATGAGGTCCCCCTCGTTCTTCTAAACTCCAGCGAGTACAGGCCCAGCGCTGTCAGAGGCTTCCCAAGAACTAATTCATACCTAAGTGTTTAAGAGGGAACTGCAGATGCTGGAGAATCGAAGGTTACACAAAAAAGCTGGAGAAACTCAGCGGGTGCAGCAGCATCTATGGAGCGAAGGAAATAGGCAACGTTTCGCCCCTCCTCCACCATAAATGAGGCTCGCACCAGGGTCTCTTCCATACCCCGCAACACTGCTCTCTCTCCCCATCCCGCACTCGCAACAAGGGCCGAGTCCCCCTAGTCCGCACCTTTCACCCCACCAGCCGTCACATACAAAAAGTAATCCTCCGTCAGTTTCGCCACCTCCAACGTGACCCCACTACTCGCCACATCTTCCCATCTCCCCCCATATCTGCCTTCCGCAAAGACCGCTCCCTCCATAACTCCCTTGTCAATTCTTCCCTTCCCTCTCGGTCCACCCCTCCCCGGGCACTTTCCCTTGCAACCGCAAGAGATGCAACACTTGTCCCTTTACCTCCCCCCTCGACTCCGTTCAAGGACCCAAGCAATCGTTCCAGGTGCGACAGAGGTTTACCTGCATCTCTTCCAACCTCATCTATTGCGTCGCTGCTCTAGATGTCAGCAGATCTATATCGGTGAGACCAAGCGGAGGTTGGGCGATCGTTTCGCCGAACACCTCCGCTCGGTCCGCAATAACCAAGCTGACCTCCCGGTGGCTCAGCACTTCAACTCCCCCTCCCACTCCGTCTCCGACCTCTCTGTCCTGGGTCTCCTCCATGGCCACAGCGAGCAGCACCGGAAATTGGAGGAACAGCACCTCATATTCCGTTTGGGGAGTCTGCACCCCGGGGGCATGAACATCGAATTCTCCCAATTTTGTTAGTCCTTGCTGTCTCCTCCCTTCCTCAGCCCCCTGCTGTCTCCTCCCATCCCCCAGCCTTCTGGCTACTCCTCCTTTTCCCTTTCTTGTCCCCACCCACCCCCGCCCCCGATCAGTCTGAAGAAGGGTTTCGGCCCGAAACGTTGCCTATTTCCTTCAATTCATACCTAAGATAGGCACAAAAAATAGAAACGGGAATAGTGCCGGAGGATTGGCGTACTGCGCATGTTGCGTACTGCGCATGTTGTTCCATTGTTTAAAAAGGGGTCTAAGAGTAAACCTAGCAATTATAGACCTGTTAGTTTGACGTCAGTGGTGGGCAAATGAATGGAAAGAATACTTAGAGATAATATATATAAGCATCTGGATAAACAGGGTCTGATTAGGAACAATCAACATGGATTTGTGCCTGGAAGGTCATGTTTAACTAATCTTCTTGAAATTTTTGAAGATGTTACTCGGGAAATTGATGAGGGTAAAGCAGTGGATGTTGTGTATATGGACTTCAGTAAGGCCTTTGACAAGGTTCCTCATGGAAGGTTGGTTAAGAAGGTTCAATAGTTGGGTATTAATGGTGGAGTAGCAAGATGGATTCAACAGTGGCTGAATGGGAGATGCCAGAGAGTAATGGTGGATGGTTGTTTGTCAGGTTGGAGGCCAGTGACTAGTGGGTGCCACAGGGATCTGTGTTGCGTCCACTGTTGTTTGTCATGTACATCAATGATCTGGATGATGGTGTGGTAAATTGGATTAGTAAGTATGCAGATGATACTAAGATAGGTGGGGTTGCGGGTAATGAAGTAGAGTTTCAAAGTCTACAGAGAGATTTATGCCAGTTGGAAGAGTGGGCTGAAAGATGGCAGATGGAGTTTAATGCTGATAAGTGTGAGGTGCTACATCTTGGCAGGGCAAATCAAAATAGGACGTACATGGTAAATGGTAGGGAATTGAAGAATGTAGGTGAACAGAGGGATCTGGGAATAACTGTGCACAGTTCCCTGAAAGTGGAATCTCGTGTAGATAGGGTGGTAAAGAAAGCTTTTGGTGTGCTGGCCTTTATAAATCAGAGCATTGAGTATAGAAGTTGGGATGTAATGTTAAAATTGTACAAGGCATTGGTGAGGCCAATTCTGGAGTATGGTGTACAATTTTGGTCGCCTAATTATAGGAAGGATGTCAACAAAATAGAGAGAGTACAGCGGAGATTTACTAGAATGTTGCCTGGGTTTCAGCAACTAAGTTACAGAGAAAGGTTGAACAAGTTAGGGCTTTATTCTTTGGAGCGCAGAAGGTTAAGGGGGACTTGATAGAGGTCTTTAAATTGATGAGAGGGATAGACAGAGTTGACGTGGAAAGACTTGTTTTATACTCTCTAGAATTTAGGAGACTGAGAGGGAATCTTATAGAAACTTACAAAATTTCTTAAGGGGTTGGACAGGCTAGATGCAGGAAGATTGTTCCCGATGTTAGGGAAGTCCAGGACAAGGGGTCACAGCTTAAGGATAAGGGGGAAATCCTTTAAAACCGAGATGAGAAGAACTTTTTTTCACACAGAGAGTGGTGAATCTCTGGAACTCTCTGCCACAGAGGGTAGTTGAGGCCAGTTCATTGGCTATATTTAAGAGGGAGTTAGATGTGGCCCTTGTGGCTAACGAGATCAGGGGTATGGAGAGAAGGCAGGTACGGGATACTGAGTTGGATGATCAGCCATGATCATATTGAATGGCGGTGCAGGCTCGAAGGGCCGAATGGCCTACTACTGCACTTCATTTCTATGTTTCCCTCTCCTCACCCCTCTCCCTCTCCTCACCCCTCTCCCTCACCTCTCTCCCTCACCCCCCTTCCCTCTCTACCCCACCCCTTCCCTCTCTCCACCCGCCCCCTTCCCCTACCCTTCTCCTCCTCCCTTTCACTCCCCACTCTTTCCCGTCTCTCCCTCCACCCCTCTCCCCCTCCTCCCCTCCCTCCCCATCCCCCTCCCCCACATCTCTCTCCCCAACCCCCTCTCTCACCCCCTACCCCGCTCTCCTTTCCCTCCCAAATATGTCATGTTTCCCCCTCCTCCTCTCCCCTCCCTCCCCTCTTCTCACCCACCCCCCCCCCTCCCCCACCTGTGAGTTTGGGGGGTGGTTAATTTGAGTGTGATGCCGCAGCCCTTACTCCCCCCCCCCCCCCCCCCCCCCCGCAAACGCTGTTGGGGAAACAGACCCAACGGGTCTGCACTTGGTCTAGTAAACTATAAAAACTGGCAGGTGGTCACTTATATCATTAATTAATAATCCACTTACTATTTTATTTTCAACATCATTGTTGAATATATTGTCAATGAGTGTAGCACAATGGGAAGTAATTCTACTCGGTCTAGTGATTTTGGGAAATAGGCTCATACTGTACATTGTATTAATAAAATCTTCTGTAAGGTTGTGATGATTAGGATTTAGTAGGTCAATATTGAAATCTCCACATAAAAAAACTGATTTACTACTTGTTATTGAAACATACGCTCCATCCAACCCCTGAAGATTTCAATACTTGACCCCGGTGCCCTATATATACAACTAATGATTACATTTTTATTTCCACCATTAAATATTTCTATAGTTATACATTCATGCAGATTGTCAACCAGTTGTCATATTATCTACTACCTTATAATTCAGAATTGTATCCACATATAGTGCTACCCCTCCTCCCCCCTTAGTTTTTCTATTAATTTTATTTATTTATTTATTTTTAAAATATTTTTATTAGAGGTACGGTAAATTACAATACTACACAACACATATATCTTAATACATTTTTGTACCGCTTCATTTTTTTTGAGCTTTAAGAAAAAGATAGAAGTAAGGAAAGTAAAGAAAGTGCGCAAGAGTCGTGAAGTGCAAGAGTGTTGGGAAAAGAAAGCCCCTTAGAAAAGAAGTTAGAGAAGGAAGTAAAGTAAGAAAGTAGACCCTAGAAAAGAAAGAAAAAGTAGGAACAATCGCTCTATTATAACGTTAAACTCCGCAGAAAGGGGACTACCAACCAAGTCTGTTTTTGTTGTTTTACCTCCCGTTACCAGGTCCTGATGCTATTTATTTATTTATTTTTAAAATTACTATTGCACCTCATGCTTGTAATAGGTCCAGAAACGTAGACCACGTCTTTTGGAATTGGTCTGCTTTACCTGCTAAGAGGAATCTCATCTCTTCCAGATGTAATGTTTCAAACATATTTGATATCCACATTTTTATTGTTGGTGTGGGCGCATTTTTCCAGAATTTAAGTATAAGCTTTTTTCCCATTATTAGCCCGTAATTGAATACATTCTTCTGAGGAGAGAGGACGGATGAGTGAGCAGTTCAGAAAAGCAGGAGTACAATTTGATTTGGTAGATATTTTGCAAGGGAGTTCAAATAAATGCTATCAAATCCTGTTGCTTTTCTTAGGGTAACCAATTTGTTCGGAAGGATATAGGATATTAGTGTATGTAATGGTGTTGTTTGATCCACACTCCATGCCAGTTGGTGACGGTAATGCACGAAAAAAGTTGTTTGCCAACCGCCAAAAAACACTATATAGAAGAACAAGGGCCACATCTAACTCCCTCTCGTATGTTGACGGAGAGACAGAGAGAGAGAGAAAGAGAGATCCTCTCTCTCCCTCTCTCTCTTACACCCTATCCATCTCTGCCTCTCTCTCCGTCTCCCTTTCTCTCCGTCTCCCTTTCTCTCCGTCTCCCCGTCTCCCCCCCCCCCCCCCCCCCCTCACACCCTGTCCCTCTCTGCCTTTCTCTCCGTCTCCATTTCTCTATCTCTCTCAATATCTCTCTCCCTCACCCCCTCTCTCTCTTTCCCTGTCGCTCTCTCTCTCTGGTCCAATCTTCAGGACAGAGTGTAAAACCTCCAGGAGTTGTCTGTGTGTGTGGCTGCCTCTCTGCCCCCCTCTCTCTCTCTCTCTCTCCCTCTCTCAATTTTCAATTTCAATTTAAGAACTTTATTGGCATGATAAAATACATGCCAAAGTATAAATATTGCCAAATTATAAAACATGACATCCATATTTTAAATGCATCAATGTAAATACAAGTCTACAGTGCATGGATAGATATGTCCCTGTACATAAACTATCCTTCAATGGGGTGGAGAGACCTCCCATCCTTCTAAACTCCAGAGCAAAGATCCTAGAGGAGCAAGATAGACCACTCCTCCGAAATCCAATAGGCTGGCGTGTAGTACGTGAGGGAACGTCACGGCCGCCATTTCTTAATGCGACACGCGACTTCCGGTATGCCACCCGCTGAGATCCAAAGCAAGGATTATATAGCTCCTCTATAATCTTTGATTCAAAGCAAAGATCCTCGAGTATCTTGTAGCGGGAACAGCCCCCTCCTTTGCCTAGTTTCCCTTGCATGTATTGTGCAGTTTCCCTTGTATTGCTTTAACACACACTGCACAAAATTAAATTTAACGTATACATATTTTATATATTTATATGAATGTGTGTCTGTGTGTGAGAGGCAAGTTAGAGATAATTAAGTTTATTCCCATGGATCAGAAGCAACTTTGATTTAAATAATCACTATTAATTTATTTGTCTTGTAAGATGATATACATAAACCATAAATATATAGTAATAATATATATATATATTTATACACACATATATATACACATACATACGTATACACAAACATATGCACACATATAAATACACGCATACATATGGATACATTTATATGCATACATACACACATATAAACATATATACATACATACACACATATACACATACAGGTGCACAACCTTTTATCCGAAAGCCTTGGGACCAGACACTTGTCGGATTTCGGACATTTTCGGATTTCAGAATGGAAGATTTTTAGCGTAGATTAGGTAGGTAGCGCGGGCGGCTTGAAAAGTCTGGAGCTGCTGCCTCCTCCCGGGTGACCGGGAGACTCATTGCATAACTGTTAGTCAGTTAGTTTGGAGGGATTTTATGTGGTGGTGGTGGAGTCGGGGTGAAGGGGTAAACTTTAATTCTTAGTCCCCTACCTGGTCGGCGACTCCCAACCTCGCGGAGCTGGGGGCTCCGTCCGGCCGCGGGCGGCGCCGGTTGGAGCTCCGACCCCGGCAACTCTACCCCTGGCTGCGCGGCTCCAAATCCAGCGACGCTCCGCGATGTTGTGTGTCGGCGGCCACAGCGCTCCGGAGCTTGCCGCACGGCGACCCGGTAAGGCATTGCCCGCTCCCCGCTGGTTTCCCAGCGCTGCGACGCTGCCGACTCCCGACATTTGCGGAGCTGGGGCGTCCGGCCACGGGCCGCGCTGGATTTGGAGCGCCTCGCAGCCAGGGGTAGAGTTGCTGGGGTCGGAGCTACAACTGGCGCCGCCCGCAGCCCCAACGGCCACAGCGCTGCGGAGCTTACTGTACGGCGACCCGGTAAGGCATTGACCGCTCCCCGCCTCTCCGACCAGGTAGGGGACTAAGAATTAAAGTTTACCCCTTCACCCCCCTTCACATAAAAGCCCTCCAAACTAACTGACTAACATTTAAGCAATGATTTACAGATGTTTAAGCGTCTCCCGGTCTCCAGGGAGGAGGCAGCCGCTACAGTAGTACAGACCTGGGTTGACCGTGGGTCGTTTTGGGTCAAGTTTGGCGCCAAACGCGAGCTTTGGTGCGCAGACGACATCTGGAAAAAATGGCCGGTTTTCGGAGCTTTTCGGTTTCTGGAACACCGGATAAAAGGTTGTGCACCTGTACATGCATATATACACATACATATATATTTATACATATGATCATTTTCCAACGATCAATAGATTTACGATCAGTTCCTGTGGATTGGAGGATAGCTAATGCTATCCCACTTTTCAAGAAAGGAGCGAGAAAGAAAACGGGGAATTACAGACCAGTTAGCCTGACTTTGGTGGTGTGAAAGATGCTGGAGTCAATTATTAAATATGTAATAATGGGGCATTTGGATAGCAGTAAAAGGATTAGTCCAAGTCAACATGGATTTATGATTTTACAATGCATTTAAGCCTCTCCCATTTTTATGAGATGCATTCCTGGAATATGTAGGAAGTTTATTGTAACCTAGTGCTACATGCCTGAACAATGGATGATATATCACTTAAATGCAATTGTTTTCAGTTGTGTAGAGACCTGTATATTGAAGATGCTTTTTGCCTCCAATTTGTCAATTTACCTTAAATGTATTAGAGCTTATTAAAATCTTCTTACACAAACCATTAAGTATTTTCTTTCTATCCTCTTTTGGACCCAAGGCATAGCAGAGCTGCCAACTCTCACGAAGAGGTAAGGGAGGGAGAGATGGAAGGGAGGGAGAGAGGGAAGGGAGGGAGAGAGGGAAGGGAGGGAGACCGAGAGAAGAGAGGGGGAGAGAGAGAGAGATCGAGAGATCGAGAGAAGAGAGAGAGATCCAGAGAAGAGAGGGAGAGAGAGATGGAGAGAAGAGAGGGGAGCGAGAGATCGAGAGGAGGAGAGAGAGAGATCGAGTGGAGGGGAGAGGGAGAAGGAGAAGGGGGGGGAGAGAGAGATCGGGAGAAGGGGGGAGAAGGGGAGAAGGGGGGGGGGAGAAGGGGAAAAGGGGGGAGAGGGAGAAGGGGGACAGGGAGAAGGGGGGATATTTGATTGCACCCTTCTTCACGGCGGGCTTGTGATCTTTGCTTGTGATGTCTTGACAATTCGAGGGATATAACGGGTAACAGCCGCCCATTCTCGGACTTGAATCTGAGCTCGAACAATCTCCTGGTCAATCACTGGACCTGATGTGTCCGCGGGCCATATTGTGGAGACCAATCCCTTACAAGATCAAAACCCAAAACGTACAGAAGTGTTAAAATTGTCTTTATTATTATGGTAAGTAAAGATCTATTAAAAATAAGTCTAATAACTTTCTAATGTACCGACAAACCCAGTTTCCCAATGGCCGTTGATGGGAGAACAGAAAATAACATTTTCACGACAGAATATCGACTGAAAATAATAAAAATATTTTCTCACCTTTCTTTTTTATTGGGGAACCTAAAGAGTGACCGGTCGGGTGGTTTAGATTGACGATTAGAACAGTTGATAGCAGAGCAGTGAGATGAGATTTAGATCAGGTCGCCATGACAGTGTGGGGGCGTCGACGATCACACACGTGATACTGCGCGTTTATCGACGAGTGAGTGGTCTATCTTGCTCCTCTATAATCTTTACTCCACAGTGTACAAGCCCAGCCGCTCCATTCTCTCAGCACATGACCGTCTTTCTGTCGTTGCCTATTCCCTTCGCTCCATAGACGCTGCTGCACCCGCTGAGTTTCTCCAGCTCTTTAGTGGAGCGACCGTCTCTCTCTCTCTCTCTGTCTCCAACCGTCAGCGCGAGCCCCGCCCTACGTCACGCCGTCAGATGGAGCGCAAGCCCCGCCCCACGTCACGCCATCAGGTGGAGCGCAAGCCCCGCCCTACGTCACGCCGTCAGGTGCAAAGATCCTATAGCGAAGCTTCTGCAATATTTAATATTTTACACAAAGCATAAATTGTCCCTGTTTTTTTGAGCAATTGACTTTGAAAATTTTAGGTTTGAGCTACTTTAATGTAGCTGGCTCCCACGGAACTCGATGCAACTCGACAAAGAAGCTCTACCCGATCTGGAAGAGGCAGAGAGCTACACGGCACCGTTCAGTAGAGCACGCATGCACCAGTGAGTATAATTGTGTAATGTGTCAGTGTGTGTACCACGTATAACATGCCAGTGTGTACCCTACATAGAGGGAGTACAGAGAAGGTTCACCAGACTGATTCCTGGGATGGCAGGACTTTCATATGAAGAAAGACTGGATAGACTCGGCTTGTACTCGCTAGAATTCAGAGGGTTGAGGGGGGATCTTATAGAAACTTACAAAATTCTTAAGGGGTTGGACAGGCTAGATGCAGGAAGATTGTTCCCGATGTTGGGGAAGTCCAGAACAAGGGGTCACAGTTTAGGGATAAGAGGGGAGTCTTTTAGGACCGAGATGAGAAAATCATTTTTTACACAGAGAGTGGTGAATCTGTGGAATTCTCTGCCACAGAGGGTAGTTGAGGCCACTGTTGATTGGCTATATTTAAGAGGGAGTTAGATGTGGCCCTTGTGGCTAAAGGGATCAGGGGTATGGAGAGAAGGCAGGTACAGGATACTGAGTTGGATGATCAGCCATGATCATATTGAATGGCGGTGCAGGCTCGAAGGGCCGAATGGCCTCTACTCGTGCACCTATTTTCTATGTTTCTATGTCTATGTTTCTATATAACGGAGGCAAACGCCTCCGTTGCCATGCTGTGGGAACAGAGAGGATGAGAAGGAGTTTCTTCCCAGAGGCCATTAGGACTGTAAACTAATATCTCTCCAGGAACTAACTTTACTAAACCACTCTACTGTTGTGTGGTGTCTTTTTTAAATTGCTGTTTTTTTCTTTCTTTTTTCTTCCCTCCCTCCCACAAATATGTAATATGTGAATATGTGATTCTGTTCCATTCTGTTTGTAGTTTGTTTGTTTGTGTTTTTGCACAAAGTCCGCGAGCATTGCCACTTTTCATTTCACTGCACATCTCGTATGTGTATGTGACGAATAAACTTGACTTGACATGACATAACATGTCTGGTGGGACATTACTGGCTTGGTCTTGCACCAACCTTTATTCGTGTTATTCCCTATTTCGTGTATCTGCACACTGTGAACGTCTCGATTGTAATCACGTATTGTCTTTGCGCTGATTGAATAGCACGCAACAAAAGCTTTCACTGTACCTCGGTAGAAGTGACAATAAACGAAAATGAAATGCAGCCTCACCAAAGTCCTATAAAATTGCTTCATGACTGCTTGACACTTATACTCAATGCCCAATTCAAGGAAGCCAAGCATGCCATACATCTTTGTCATCACTCTATCTACTTGTGATACCACTTTCAGGTAGTTATGTACTTGGAACCCAATGTCCCTCTCTACATCAATGTTGTACAGTAACATATCTCTGTTGCATGAGTTACCTATTGACATGCACAATTGAATTTTTTAAGAAAGAAATGCAGATTTTTTTCACACAGAGAGTGGTGAATCTCTGGAATTCTCTGCCGCGGAAGGTAGTTGAGGCCTGTTCATTGGCTATATTTAAGAGGGAGTTAGATGTGGCCCTTGTGGCTAAAGGGATCAGGGGGTATGGAGAGAAGGCAGGAACAGGATACTGAGTTGGATGATCAGCCATGATCATATTGAATGACGGTGCAGGCTCGAAGGGCCGAATGGCCTACTCCTGCACCTATTTTCTATGTTTCTATGATGGAAAAATCGAACTTAGACAAAAAATGCTGGAGAAACTCAGCGGGTGAGGCATTCCTTCTCTCCCCAGATGCTGCCTCACCCGCTGAGTTTCTCCAACATATTTTTGTCTACCTTTGCACAATTGAAATGTCATAGTTTCACTTACCATCTTCCAATCTTTTTTTCCCCTCAGCTTCACCATCAACAACAAAGACACATTTTTCAGTAATTCTACCAGAAGTCGGATTGTTCACCATGTGCTACAAAGGACGAAATATGAAGATGGCAAATCTAAAATGGGTAATCAGATTCAGATTCAATTTGAATTGTCATTGTCAGTGTACAGTACAGAGGCAACGAAATGCATTATTGTTATAATTCTTACGCTTTAGTCGTTAATATACTTTCTTGGAACATGGACTTCACAAAAATCACTCTGATACTTTATTATTGAAAGAATTTGCCTGATATAGAACAGTCAGTCGGCCAGTCCATTTTATTTGTATGGCACACTTAAAAACAACTCACGTTGACCAAAGTGCTGTACATCAGAAGGTACACAAAAATGCTGGAGAAACTCAGCGGGTGCAGCAGCATCTATGGAGCGAAGGAAATACAGCAACGTTTTGGGCCGAAATCCTGGAGAAAATAGGCAACGTTTCGGGCCAAAACCCTGAAGGAAATAGGCAACGTTTCGGGCAGAAACCCGGTAGGGTTTCGGCCCGAAACGTTGCCTATTTCCCTCGCTCCATAGATGCTGCTGCACCCGCTGAGTTTCTCCAGCATTTTTGACTACCAATAAAAGTAAGCATGCAGGTACAGCAGGCAGTGAAGAAAGCCAATTGGCCTTCATAACAAGAGGAGTCGAGTATAGGAGCAAAGAGGTCCTTCTGCAGTTGTACAGGGCCCTAGTGAGACCACACCTGGAGTATTGTGTGCAGTTTTGGTTCCCTAATTTGAGGAAGGAAATTCTTGCTATTGAGGGAGTCCAGCGTAGGTTCACCAGGTCTGAAACGTTGCCTATTTCCTTCAGGGTTTTGGCCCGAAACGTTGCCTATTTCCTTCGCTCCATAGATGCTGCTGCACCCGCTGAGTTTCTCCAGCATTTTTGTCTACCTTCGATTTTCCAGCATCTGCAGTTCCTTCTTAAACACATGCTGTACATCAGTGCAGGTACTAATGAGCTACATACAATGGTACATAGATCTAACAATACATACATACACTGTTTGACGATGCATTGACATTCAAGAGCAATATTTCATTAAATAATGTCAACTGTTATATCAGTTTTCTGTAATTAGGTTTTTAAATTGTAGCTTGACATATTGCTGAAGGGATACTCTGTGATTGATGTAAGGTTGTGCTGAACTTTGCAGAATAAAGTGGCAACACTAGAAACTGCAGATGCTGGAATTAAACTTAAATTTAAAAAAAGATAATGCCTAGTTTGGTTAAACCCAGAAGGTCACGAGTGATAGGAGCAGAATTAGGTCATTCAGCCCATCATGGCTGATCTATCTCTCCCTCTTAACCCCATTCTCCAGCCTTCTCCCCATAACTCCCGACGGCCGTACTAAACTATTTACGGCACTCGGTGGCGCAGCGGTAGAGTTGCTGCCTCATAGCGCCAGAGACCCGGTTCGATCCTGACTACGCGTGCTGCCTGTACGTTCTCCCCGTGACCTGCGTGGCTTTTCTCTGAGAGCTTCGGTTTCCACCCATACGCCAAAGGCGTGCAGATTTGCAGGTTAATTGGCTTAGTGTAAATGTAAATTGCCCCTAGTGTGTGTAGGATAGTGTTAGTGTGCGGGGATCGCTGGTCGGTGCGGACTCGGTGGGCCGAAGGGCCTGTTTCCGCGCTGTATCTCTAAACTAAACTAAAGAACCTATTGCATAAACAATGAATCAGTAGATTGAGGAAATTGCACCTTAAGCAAATCACCTGTAGTTCTTAAAATGGGATACTTGCAGATAATTCATGTCTTAAAAAATTCGAAATGAGCGTATGCTTGAGAATATGATTTTTATCACGATTTTAAACATTAGTGTACAAGGATTGATGTTTCCATAAATTATTATTTTATATCAGCACTTTGCTGTAAATGCTTTTTAAAAAAATTAATTATTCTCTATTTAGAGTTTAGATTTTAGAGATACAGCGCAGGTCATGGGGAGAACGTGCAAACTCCGTACAGACAGCGTCCGTAGTCAGGATCGAACCCGGGTCTCTGGCGCTATGAGGCAGCAACTCTACCGCTACGCCACCGTGCCGCTCTAGTAGTAAGCCTAAACATTATCTAGAATGTATTTTTTAAATCACAAATATTATCTTCCCGCTCCCATCTAAAGAATATTTCTTGAGGTCCCAAATAAATTTGTCATATGGAAATGTTGCTTTGTGGAGGGGCTCACTTATGTTGTCTGTTTCTATTTATAGGCATGTAGATAATTTGCAATAATTACTTCATGCACTGAAATTTAACACAGGAAAGAACTGTAGATGTTGGTTAAATTGGAGGTGGACACAAAATGCTGGAGTAACTCAGCAGGACAGGCAGCTTCTCTGGAGAGAAGGCATGGGTGGCGTTTCGGGTCGAGATACTTCTGCAGACTGATGTCGGGACTGGGCGGGACAGAGATTAGAACGCAGTCGGACACAGTAAAGGGCCTGTCCCACTTGGCGATTTTTTCAGCGACAGCCGGCATCATATCAGTGTTGCCAAAAGATTTTGAACATTTCAAAACCCCAGCGGCGACGAAAAAAATGTTGCGAAAAACACCTCGCGTTATAGGTCATCACGCCGCGAATTTTTGCGGTGACCTGATACATCAGTCAATGATGCCGGCAGTTGCCGAAAAAATCACCAAGTGGGACAGGCCCTTAGACTGGTGGGAGAACTGGGAAGTGGGAAGGGATGGAGAGAGAGGGAAAGCAAGGGCTACTTGAAGTTAGAGAAGTCAATGTTCATACCGCTGGGGTGGAAGCTGCCCAAGCGAAATATGAGGTGCTGCTCCTCCAATTTGCACTGGGCCTCACTCTGACAATGGAGGAGGCCCAGGACAGAAAGGTCAGATTGGGAATGGGAAGGGGAGTTAAAGTGTTGAGCAACCGGGAGATTAGGTAGGTTTATGCGGACTGAGCGGAGGTGTTCAGCGAAATGATCGCCGAGGCTGCGCTTGGTCTCGCCGATGTACTGGAGTCCACACCTGGAACAGTGGATACAGTAGATGAGGTTGGAGGAGGTGCAAGTGGATACAATAGAAGATCATACTGTTTTGTTCAAGAAGGAACTGCAGATGCTGGAAGATCGAAGGTACACAAAAATGCTGGAGAAACTCAGCGGGTGCAGCAGCATCTATGGAGCGAAGGAAATAGGCGCGCCTATTTCCTTCGCTCCATAGATGCTGCTGCACCCGCTGAGTTTCTCCAGCATTTTTGTGTACCACCAGAAGATCATACTGCCCTTGATCTGTAATCAGGTAGAAACCAGTAAGACCAGTCAGTTAACCACTGTGGCATTCTACTTACAGAGTGGCTGTCAGTCTCTGCTCTGTTTTATCACAAGTGCATTCCATGCGTCTGTAACTCGATGGGAGCAGTTCTTTCCCCAAACATTCTTATGTCTCTTACTGCAGTCGTGAGCAAAAATAAGAGAGAGCGAGAGGGAGAAAGGGAGAGGGAGAAAGGGAGAGAGAGGAAAGGAGAGAGAGAAAGGGAGAGAGAAAGAGAAAGCGAGAAAGGGAGAGAGAAAGCGAGGAAGGGAGAGGGAGAGGAAGGGAGCATGGATGGGAGCATGGAGCTGCCACATGCCCCGCAGTGTATATGTGATGGTCCCAGTCCAGTCGAGTCTTGCATCATCTTCAGTTCCTGGTATAAATGAGCTGCGAGTGGCAGAAACGTTGCCACCACTCTTTTCAAAACTTTCCATCATTCTCTAACCTCTCCAGATCTCTAAACTGCTGCAGCCCCCGCACCCTTGCAGATATCGGCAGTCCACACTCATCTCTCGAGTGTCCCCAGAAGCAATAGCGTTATAATCGGTGGCTTCAACTTTGTTTTCCCAGCCCCTCTTGTTTGTCGTTCATTGCCTGCAGCATTCATAACAAGAGCAGTTGAGTATAGGAGCAAAGAGGTCCTGCTGAAGTTGTACTAGTGAGATCACACCTGGAGTATTGTGTGCAGTTTTTGTCCCCTAATTTGAGGAAGGACATGAGTGCTATTGAGGGAGTGCAGCGGAGGTTTACAAGGTTAATTCCCGGGACTGTCATATGCTGAGATAATGGAGCGGCTGGGCTTGTATACAAGTTTAGAAGGATGAGAGGGAGTCTTTTGAAACATATAGAATTATTAAGGGTTTGGACACGCTAGAGGCAGGAAACATGTTCCCGATGTTGGGGGAATCCAGAACCGGGGTCCACAGTTTAAGAATAAGAGGTAAGCCATTTAGAACGGAGACAAGGAAACACTTTTTCACACAGAGAGTGGTGAGTCTGTGGAATTCTCTGCATCAGAGGGCGGTAGAGGCAGGTTCTCTGGATACTTTCAATAGAGAGCTAGATAGGGCTCTTAAAGATAGTGGAGTCAGGGGATATGGGGAGAAGGCAGGAACGGGGTACTGATTGGGGATGATCAGCCATGATCACATTAAATGGGGGTGCTGGCGCGAAGGGTCGAATGGCCTACTCCTGCACCTATTGTCTATTGTCTATTCCATCATGTCCCTTAAAACAATGGATTAAAATCTGCATCTTACACCCAGCGTTTGGTGATGTGCGCTCGTTTCTCTGCAGCTGATTACCATTTTAATTCTGTTTGATTATACTTCCATGGAAACACCTTGCTGTGTTTTAAGCTGCTCTATAAATACAAGTAACTACTGTGATCTTGAATCTCCTCTCTCTCTCTCCAGCGTTCCTGGAACAGTTTAGTTTTCTGCTCGGCTGAACAGCTTTGTTTTTGTTTGCCGGCAGCAATTAAGTTGTAAACCCAAAAACATAATGATTTGTTATATCTCAATAAGAATGTGCTACTCCTCACTTACATCATTCCTTCCAGATCTATTACATGTCCAGAGACAGTGCTTTCGAGTTACATAGAAACATAGAAAACAGGTGCAAGAGGAGGCCATTCGGCCATTCGGCCCTTCGAGCCTGCACCGCCATTCAATGTGATCATGGCTGATCGTCCCCAATCAATAACCCATGCCTGCCTTCTCCCCATATCCCCTGATTCCACTAGCCCCTAGAGCTCTATCTAACTCTCTCTTAAATCCATCCAGTGACTTGGCCTCCACTGCCCTCTGTGGCAGGGAATTCCACAAATTCACAACTCTCTGGGTGAAAAAGTGTTTTCTCACCTCAGTCTTAAATGGCCTCCCCTTTATTCTAAGACTGTGGCCCCTGGTTCTGGACTCACCCAACATTGGGAACATTTTTCCAGCATCTAGCTTGTCCAGTCCTTTTATAATTTTATATGTTTCTATAAGATCCCCTCCTCCTACTTCTAAACTCCAGTGAATACAAGCCTAGTCTTTTCAATCTTTCCTCATATGACAGTCCCGCCATCCCAGGGATCAAACTCGTGAACCTACGCTGTTAAGAACTAATCTTCTCCTCAAGAATTGTAATTCTGTTTTTGTACATTTCCCTTAATCCTCAGGCCATTTTTTTGAGGTATTCATCTAAAAATATTTCTTCTTTGTGAACTGTACCTAATTTTTCCTTCGTCCTGTTCACACTAGTTCTATGTTATCCCAATTTCTCACCCACTCCCTTCACACAAGGGGAAATCCACTGCAGACCTGCACGTCTTTGGGATGTGGGAGGAAACCGGTGGGCCAAAGAGCCTGTTTCTTCGCTGTATCTCTAAACTAAACACTTTGCGACTTAGACCAGTCTGAAGAAGAGTCTCGACCCATTCCTTCTCTCCAGAGATGCTGCCTGTCCCGCTGAGTTACTCCAGATTTTTGTGTCTATCTTTGTTTTAAACCCAGCATCTTATGAAACAGATAAGATTGTTAAGGGTTTGGACACACTGGAGGCAGGAAACATGTTCCCGATGTTGGGGGGGGGGGGGGGGGTCCAGAACCAGGGGCCACAGTTTAAGAATAAGGGGTTAGCCATTTAGAACGGAGACAAGGAAACACTTTTTCTCACAGAGAGTTGTGAGTCTGTGGAATTCTCTGCCTCAGAGGACGGTGGAGGCAGGTTTTCTGGATACTTTCAAGAGAGAGCTGGATAGGGCTCTTAAAGATAGTAGAGACAGGGGATATTGGGAGAAGGCAGGAACGGGGTACTGATTGTGGATGATCAGCCATGATCACATTGAATGGCGGTGCTGGCTCAAAGGGCCGAATGGCCTACTCCTGAACCTATTGTCTATTGTCTATTGCAGTTCCTTCCTGCGCACGTTGTGATTTCTTTCTGTGTTTACGTGGCGTTTCCAAGGTGAGGTGCGGCACTAGAGTACGATGTGTGTTAGATTAGATTAGATTAAATTCAACTTTATTGTCATTGCACAAATACAAGTACAGGTACAACAAAATGCAGTTGAGCATCCAATCAGAGTGCAAAGTAGCAAAATGCTGATTAAAACAATACATACAAATGAGGATATATTGATCTATGTACACAGGCATATACATATATACAGATAAAAGATTGACGTGCTATATTCAGGTGAATAGAGCTTAACTGTAAATTATATAAACTATAAATAATACTGATGAGAAGGGGGCGGGGGTGTGAGTTCAGCAGGGTGATGGTGTTTTGGAAGAAGTTGTTCCTTAGCCTGCTGGTGCGAGACCTGAGGCTCTCTGATGGGAGGAGGGCAAACAGTCCATGGTTGGGGTGTGAGGGGTCCTTGATGATTTTGGGTGAATTCTCTGCGCTGGGTATTAACGCACGCTTTGTCTGACCAGGGAAGCTACAAGAGCCGGCATGACATCATCACGCATGGCGCTCTCAATCACAGGCACTTGCTGTACGAGCGATGGGTCAGGTGGGGCATGTGGTACAAGTATGGTACACTCGACCTCATCAGGAAAGCGAGCCGCCTTTCAATAACTTGCCACGCTACGTTTAACTGTCACGGATAGACACACGATGCTAGAGTCGCTGCTTCACAGTGCCGGAGACCCGGGTTCCATCCCGACTACGGGCGCTGTCTGTACGGTGTTTGTACCTTCTCCCTGCACCCCGCGTGGGTTTGCTCCAGTTTCCTCCCACACTCCAAAGACGTTCGGGTTTGTAGGCTAATTGGCTTTGGTTAAATTGTCAATAGTGTGTGTAGGAGAGTATTAGTGTGCGGGGATCGCTGATCAGTGCGGACTCGATGGGCCGAAGGGCCTGTTTCTGCGCTGTATCTCTAAACTAAACTGAACTAACTCAGCGGGTCTGGTAACATATCTGGTGGACATGGAAAGACAAGGTTTTGGGTCGGGGCCTTCTAGATCCTGACCGCTGTGTCATTGGAGAACTTCGAATGTGTAGAACGTGAACATAAACTGCGTAGAAACGAGGAACTGCTGATGCTGGATTACAACACAAAGACATAAAGTGCTGGAGTAACTCAGCGGGTCAGGCAGCATCTGGAGAATATGGATAGGTGACGTTTCACAGAGTGCTGGAGTAACTCAGCGGGTCAGGCAGCATCTGGAGAACATGGATAGGTGACGTTTCACAGAGTGCTGGAGTAACTCAGCGGGTCAGGCAGCATCTGTGGAGAACATGGATAGGTGACGTTTCACAGAGTGCTGGAGTAACTCAGCGGGTCAGGCAGCATCTGGAGAACATGGATAGGTGACGTTTCACAGAGTGCTGGAGTAACTCAGCGGGTCAGGCAGCATCTGTGGAGAACATGGATAGGTGATGTTTCACAGAATGCTGGAGTAACTCAGCGGGTCAGGCAGCATGACATGCAAAAAAGGAATGATGATAAAGGAAACAGGCCATAGGTAGCTGGTTTGTTGGGTGAGAACAAGAAGCTGGTGTAACTTGGGTGGGGAGCGATAGAGAGAGAAGGAATGCTGGGGTTACTTGAAGTGAGAGAAATCAGGATCGAATCGTCCACACTCTACAAATACAGGATACTCCAGCACTTTTTATTTCATGCTCAAGACTGCAGCATCTGCAGTTCCTTGTGTCGAGAGACACAGGAATGTTTGGGGAAAGGACTGTTCCCATTGAGTGAAAGGCGCATGGAATGCACGCAAAATATGCACTTGAAAACCTTTTTGTTGCTTGCTGTCCAGTCAGACAATCGAGTCATCAACAGTGTACAGATACATGATAGAGGGAATAACGTTTAGTGCAAGGTAAAGTCCAGCAAAGTCCGATTAAATATAGTTGTAAATAAAGTAATACTTTATTGTCACTTCTACTTGGTTCAGTAACATTCTTCACGTCTTGAAGAGGGGCCCAACCCAAAAATTCACCTGCCCATGTTCTCCAGAGATCTGCCTGACCCGCTGAGTTACTCCAGCACTCTGTGTCGTACTTAAGGTTCCAGCACGTGGATACAGTTTGTCATTGATATCATGGTACTGATATTACTCATAATTATGAGCTTGGATGTGGTACTCATCAAGAAGGCTTTGCATGTGATCTATTACATGCTCATTATATAAACCCTCAGGGCTAATACCATGTGATGTGTTTATCCACCGACAATTAATAATAATAATAATAATAATGAATACTTTATCAATCCCCTTATTCAGGGGAAATTCAGATGTCCTTGCAGCACACTAATAAAAATACAACATAGCATTCAAGAAGTTTAACATTAAAACATAAAAAAAAGAAGGCACAAATTCCAGTCCCCATCCTCTTGTCCACCCAGAGTCGGGCCTATTGAGGCCTCCACAGTCGCCGTTACGGGGCCCAATGTTCCCGGCCGTTCTCGCCGGGTGATGGTACTCCGGCATCGGGAGAACCCTCAGCGGCTTGGGGTGCAAGGTACCAGGCGCCTTCTTCTTACCGGAGACCGCGGCTTCCAAGCCAACAGACCTCGCTGGACGGAGCTTCACACACTGGCGATCTCGGCGGATGTAAAGTTCAGCGCCGCAGCTGGCCGCTCCACAGAACCGCGGCTCCACGATGTTTTTATTGGCGGTCCCAGCATACTGGAGTTCCAGTGCGGTGACTCAGGCAAGGCAAGGCATCGCCCGCTCCGCGATAGCGCTCCAGCGCTGTGCCGCAGCCGAAGCCGAGGTTCTGGCCAGGTCTCCTCAGGAAATGTCGCTCCAGGACCCGCTGGTAGGCCGCGAGGACAGGTCGAAGGTGCTGCTCGGAGGAAGGTAGCCTCACCGACCAGGTAGGGACTTGAAAAAGCAGTTTCCCCCTTCACCCCTCACCACCCCCCACACATAAAAAGATTAGACCCCCCAACTACACACTTTAACGTACTAGAAATAATAAAAAATAAGTGAAAAAAATGGACAGCTGCAGGACTGGCAGCCGTACAAGACAGTGCCCCCACTCGAAATTATATTGAGGCTTGTTACTCCTGTTTTCACTTGTACTGAGCTGGTGATACAGTTCCTTCTTACGCTTTCAGGCTTTGAGATTGATGTGATTTAATCTATTCCCCTTGAAGTTACTTGTACCAAATGCCCCACCTGGCCCATCGCTCGTACAGCAAGTGCCTGTGATCATAGTTTAGTTTATTGTCAAGTGTAGCGAGGTACAGTGAAAAGCTTTTTGTTGCGTGTTGTCCAGTAAGGTGGAAAGACCATAAAAGATCACAATCGAGCCGCCCACAGTGCACAGATACTAGATAAAGGGATTAATATTGAATAAAAGATAAAGTCCAGTAACGGCTGATAAACGATAGTCCAACAGTCTCCAGTCAGGTAGATGGGAGGTCAGCACCGCTCTCCAGTTGGTGAGAGGACGGTTCAGTTGCCTGATAACAACCGGGAGGAAACTGTCCCTGAATCTGGACGTGTGCGTTTGTTCTCACACTTCTGTACCTCTTGCCCGATGGGAAAGGGGAGAAGAGGGAGTGACCGGGGGTGAGACTGGTCCTTGATGATGCTGCGACCTTCATGAGGCAGCGTGAGGTGTAGATGGAGTCAATGGAAGGGAGGTTGGTGTGCGTGATGGTCTGGGCTGCGTCCACAATTCTCCGTGAAATGTCTTGCACACTTTTAAATTACGAGCTTGAACGGGTGAGGAGAAAGTGACATTTCTGGTCAACAGGTGAGGTGACATATAAGGTCATAAGTGATAAGAGTTGAATTAGGCCATTCGGCCCATCAAGTCTAATCCGCCATTCAATCATGGCTGATCTATCTCCCTCCTAACCACATTCTCCTGCCTTCTCCCCATAACCTCAGTACTAATCAGAAATCTATCTATCTCTGCCTTCAAAATATCCACAGACTTGGCCTCCACAGCCTTCTGTAGCAAAGAATTCCACAGATTTGTCACCCTCTGTGTTGCTTTTGCACTGTTACATTTTTATTAATTAATTGAACTTTTATTTTTGGTTTGGTTATGATACTATCAAGCGAGCCTTGTGTTTCCACACCTGTCAGGCTGCTGCAGCAGCAGGTGAGAATGTCATCGCTCTGCCTTGGTGCATATGTGACAATAAAATACTCTTGTCTCTCTTGTGTCCCACTCTGTGCAGACGGTACTTTGGAGACAAGATCGGCCTGTATTTCGCCTGGTTGTGTTGGTACACTGGGATGCTAATCCCCGCTGCCCTCGTTGGGGTTCTGGTATTTCTGTATGGACTACTTACATCTGACCACAGTCAAGTCAGGTAGGCCCATGTTGCAGCTTCGCCAGTTATAGCAGTCGAATCATACGACATTGGGCCCATCGAGCCTACTCTGCCATTCAATCATGGCTGATCTATCTCTCCCTTGAAAAAACCCCACTCTCCTGACTTCTCCTCATAACCTCTGACACCCGTTCTAAAGATAGCGGAGTCAGGCGATATGGGGAGAAGGCAGGAACGGGGTACTGATTGGGGATGATCAGCCATGATCACATTGAATGGCAGTGCTGGCTCGAAGGGCCGAATGGCCTACTCCTGCACCTATTGTCTAATCATGCATTTGTCTTAAAAATATCCACTGACTTGGCCTCCACAGCCCTCTATGGCAATGTGTTCCACAGATTAATTACCCTCTGACTAAAGTTCCTCCTCGCCTTTCTAAATGAGCGCACTTTATTTCTGATGCTGTGACCTATGGTCCTAGACTCTCCCACCAGTGGAAACATCCTCTCTACATCCACTCTATCCAGGCCTTTCATTGTTCTGCAAGTTTCAATGAGGTCCCCCCCTCGTTCTTCTAAATTCCAGCGAGTACAGGCCCAGCGCTGTCAGAGGCTTCCCAAGAACTAATTCATACCTAAGATAGGCACAAAATACTGGAGTAACTCCGCGGGACAGGCAGCATCTCTGGAGAGAAGGAATGGGTGACGTTTCGGGCGAGGCGCTGCTGCTGCTGCTGCACTCCATGGGCTGCACTACATCGGGACGGGTGAGGCAGGGCCGGACGCAGCACTCCTACCCAACCCAAGTCCCCTCGACCCGAGTAGTGGCAGTCAAATACAGGACAAGGGTGATCCCGTACGGGACAAACCAATGTAGCCCAATATACGGGATGTCCCGGTTAATACGGGACAGTTGGCATCCCTCCATGACCTATACCCGGTTGAAACGCGGCCTAACGTTCTGCCTTGGATGGTTATTGAGGAGTGAATGGGCACATAAATCACAAAGTCGAGATGGAGGTTTGGGAATTGTTGGGACCTTCATCACGTTGTGCATCGAACGTTCTCCTGATGCTTATTTTATCTTCTCTTTCCAGCAAGGAGATCTGTGACGCCAATGATACCCTCATGTGTCCAATGTGCGAACGCAACTGTTCTTACTGGATGCTGAGTGAAAGCTGTGCCTACGCAAAGGTAACAAACTTACACCATCCTCGTTAGCCTATCCCTTGTGGAAGCCAGGAACTGCAGATGCTGGTTTACCAAGAAAAAGGCTCAAAGTGCTGGAGTAACTCAGCGGGTCAGGCAGCATCTGTGGAGAACATGGATAGGTTGCGTTTCACAGAGTGCTGGAGTAACTCAGCGGGTCAGGCAGCATCTCTGGAGAACATGGATAGGTGACGTTTCACAGAGTGCTGGAATAACTCCAGCATTTTGTGTATACCTTAGAGAGTGCCTCAAATCGTATATGAGCTACATGTACTGGTTCTGAGTTGGTCTATACATCAGATATCTCCTTGAGCCATTTCTTACACTTTGTTCAGTTTAGTTTAGAGATACAGCGGGGAATCAGGCACTTTCGGCCCACCGAGTCCACACTGACCAGCTATCCCTCACACTAACACTATCCCACACACACTAGGGACAATTTAAACATTTATACCAAGTCAATTAACCTACAAATCTGCACGTCTTTGGAGTGTGGGAGGAAACCGGAGATCCCGGAAAAAACCCACACAGTCCCGAGGAGAACATGGATAAGTCCCGAGGAGAACATGGATGCTGCCTGACCCGCTGAGTTACTCCAGCACTGCGTGTGTGTGTGTGTGTGTGTGTGTGTGTGCGTGTGTGTGTGTGTGCGCACATGTATATCTACGTGTGTGAATATATATATGTGTGTGCGTGTGTGTGCATATATGCGTGTGTGTGTGTGCGCACATATATATCTACGTGTGTGAATATATATATGTGTGTGCGTGTGTGTGCGCACATGTATATCTACGTGTGTGAATATATATATGTGTGTGCGTGTGTAGACATTTTTTATTCATTTATTATATTGTTTACAGTGTACTATGTTTACATACTCTGTTGTACTTCTGCAAGTAAGAATTCCATCTTTCTATTTTTGTCATAAAAAGCACTCTTGACTTTAAAATCTGCTCACAAAATCCCATCCTGAGGCACCCATTTCATGTAACATTGTCATGGAATATGGGGAGAAGGCAGGAGCGGTGTACTGATTGTGGATGATCAGCCATCTTCTTCTTCTTGCCTATGGCGTGCACAGCCTAATGTTCTCGGACAACTTGTTCTATTTGATCTTATTTCATTGTGCACGCCAGGTTGATTTCCTTCGTCGAAACAGGGCGGGCCACGTGAAGGTTGCAATCTCCCACCCCAATGATCAGCCATGATCACATTGAATGGCAGTGCTGGCTCGAAGGGCCGAATGGCCTACACCTGCACCTATTGTCTATTGTCTACTCCACAGACGCTGCCTGACCCGCTGAGTTACTCCAGCACTCTGTGAAACGTCACCTATCCATGTTCTCCACAGATGCTGCCTGACCCGCTGAGTTACTCTAGCACTCTGTGAAACGTCACCTATCCATGTTCTCCACAGATGCTGCCTGACCCGCTGAGTTACTCTAGCACTCTGTGAAACGTCACCTATCCATGTTCTCCACAGATGCTGCCTGACCCGCTGAGTTACTCCAGCACTCTGTGAAACGTCACCTATCCATGTTCTCCACAGATGCTGCCTGACCCGCTGAGTTACTCTAGCACTCTGTGAAACGTCACCTATCCATGTTCTCCACAGATGCTGCCTGACCCGCTGAGTTACTCCAGCACTCTGTGAAACGTCACCTATCCATGTTCTCCACAGATGCTGCCTGACCCGCTGAGTTACTCCAGCACTCTGTGAAACGTCACCTATCCATGTTCTCCACAGATGCTGCCTGACCCGCTGAGTTACTCCAGCACTTTTTTCTGTCTGTTTTTGGTGTAAGCCAGCATCTGCAGTTCCTATTTATTACAGCAACTAGACATCTTTCATTGTATGAAGTTTATTTTTGTCTTGTTACAGCCACAGTATTTCTGGAGTTTTGGAAAAGGCGGAGAGTGGTCCTGACTTATAACTGGGATCTAATTGACTGGGAAGAAGAGGAGGTGAGGAGGATGCTCATCGCCTGTCGTTTAAGTGAGATAGCTAGAGTGTGGCCCTGACCTCCCATCTACCTCATGCGAGACCTTTGGACTTTCTTTCATTGGACTTTAGAGACATGGACTCATAGAGTGACATGTCAAGTCCACTTTATTTGTCACAAACACATACAAGATGTACAGTGAAATGAAAGTGGCGATACCTGTGGGATTTTTGCAGAACAACAGAACAGAACCAGTATTTACATTAAGAAATATATACAACAGTAAATTTGACCCTGGTGAGATCAGAGTTTGCAGTCCTGATGGCCTGTGGGAAGAAACTCCGTCTCATTCTCGCTGTTTTCGCAGCAGAGGTGCTTGTCTGAAGGTAGCAGCTGGAACAGGCCCTTCAGCCCAACTTGCCCACGCCAACCAACATGTCCCATCCACACTGGTCCCACCTGCCCACGTTTGGCCCAAATACCCCCCTCTGCTGGTATAAACCAGCATCTACAGATCCTTCCCACCCATTATGAAAGGAGGTGTATATTTGCACCGGTGAATGTTGTTCCCTTTGTCCTTTAAGCGGGCACTGTGGATGGCTCGATTGTATTCATTTACAGCCTTTCATTGGACAGGATAGCACGCAAGCAAAGGCTTTTCACTGTACCTCAATGCAGGTGACAATAGTAAGCAAAACCAAGCTGGGGGCTGTACGGTGGCACAGAGGTAGAGTTGCAGCCTTACAGCGCCAGAGTCCCCGGTTCGATCCCGACTACGGGCGCTCTCCGTATGGAGTCTGTACGTTCTCCCCGTGACCTGCGTGGGTTTTCTCCGAGATCCTCGGTTTCCTCCCACACGCCCGAGACGTGCAGGTTTTGTAGGCTAATTGGCTTCAGTTTAAATGTAAATTGCCCCTAGTGCGTGTTGGATAGTGTTGGTGCGGGGGGATCGTAGATCGGCGCGGACCCGGTGGTCTGATTCCGCGCTGTATCTCTGAAACTTAAACTTAAAAACTAAAGATGCAGCTTAAATGGTTCTTCTTTCTTTGATAGGAAGAACTTCGTCCCCAGTTCGAAGCCAAGTATTCCAAGAAGGAGCGTCTAAACCCCATCACGGGCAAACCGGAACCGTCCCAGCCCTTTGTCGACAAACTTAGCCGTCTCCTGGTGTCTGTCTCAGGAATATTCTTCATGGTGGGTCCGTGATCTCCACGCTTTGTTTCATAGAAACATAGAAAATAGGTGCAGGAGTAGGCCATTCGGCCCTTCGAGCCTGCACCGCCATTCAATATGATCATGGCTGATCATCCAACTCAGTATCCTGTACCTGCCTTCTCTCCATACCCCCTGATCCCTTTAGCCACAAGGACCACATCTAACTCCCTCTTAAATATAGCCAATGAACTGTGGCCTCAACTACCTTCTGTGGCAGAGAATTCCACAGATTCACCACTCTCTGTGTGAATTTTTTTTTTCTCATCTCGGTCCTAAAAGATTTCCCCCTTATCCTTAAACTGTGACCCCTTGTTCTGGACTTCCCCCACATCAGGAATAATCTTCCTGCATCTAGCCTGTCCAACCACTTAAGAATTTTGTAAGTTTTTATAAGATCCCCCCTCAATCTTCGTTGAAGCCAACTCATTGTCAGCTGGTGGGAAAAGATGCCACGCCTTTAATCCCCATGCAAACGACCTCTGACATTTGTTTAGCATACGGGCGCTCTTGCAAATCACAATCACTACAAGATTCAACGCCTGACTCTTGTAGTTCGATCTAGCAGACCGCCCTGGAGAGGGGCGGGGAAATAAAATATTGACAAAGAGGACGTGGATCTTATTGAAACATATAAGGTTATTAAGGGCTTGGACACGCTAGAGGCAGGAAACATTTTCCCGATGTTGGGGGAACCAGGCCCACAGTTTATAAATAAGGGATTGGCCATTTAGAAAGGAGACGAGGAAACATTTTTTCTCACAGAGTTGTGAGTCTGTGGAATTCTCTGCCTCAGAGGGCGGTGGAGGACAATTCTCTGGATGCTTTCAAGAGAGAGCTAGACAGGGCTCTTAAAGATAGTAGAGTCAGGGGATATGGGGAGAAGGCAGGAACGGGGTAATGCTTGTGGATGATCAGCCATGATATCAGTGAATGGCGGTGCTGGCTCGAAGGGATGAATGGCCTACTCCTGCACCTATTGTCTATTGTCTGTGATTCTATGTTAAAGGCCTGTCCCACGGGCATGTGACCTGCATGCGGCAAGCGCGACCTAACGTTCTCGCTTGAGCCATACGGCATGCGGCAAGTGCGACCAAACCAGAAGCAGGAGCCGCAAGGTGGTCTAGTGAGTGACACGGCGTCGAGGCGGCTGCGGGCCGGCAGACCGTTGCCGCGCGGAATTTTTGAACGCGGTCAGTTTTTCGGAGCCCCGCTCGATGTCGGGACCAACTCCGCACAACTCCATACGGCTCCGGCAATCGAAGTGGGAACGGCCCCGCGAGGCCGTACAGCTCAAGCAACCACGTTAGGTCGCGCTTGCCGCATGGAGTCGCATGCTGGTGGGACAGGCCCTTTAAGCTGCTAGAAGTAGACATTCATTTCATGACATGCAACAATTACATTGACTCTTGACTTTTCGACATTAAGGCTAATTTGTCATATTTTACTATTTGCATCCCTTGGTGTAAATGCAAGAATTCCAATGTGACAATAAAGTATCCCTTCGCTCATACCTTCATTCATTCCTTCATCCACTCCAGATCCTGCTGGTCCTGGCTGCGGTATTTGGTGTCGTGTTGTACCGTCTTGTGACCATGGAACTCTTTGCCTCCTTTCGCTGGGAGTTTGTGAAGAAGAATTGGCAGTTTGCCACAGCTGGCTCGGGGGTGTGCATCAACTTTGCCATCATCATGTCTCTCAACGTGGTAAGTCTGGGGGGGTCCTCGTTCATCCGTCAATGAAAGTAAGCATTTAAGAAGGAACTGCAGATGCTGGAAAATTGAAGGTAGACAAAAATGCTGGAGTCATTGGTCACATTGAATGGCGGTGCTGGCTCGAAGGGCCGAATGGCCTCTACTCCTGCAACTACTGTCTATTGTCTGTACGGAGTTTGTGCGTTCTCCCCGTGACCTGCGTGGGTTTTCTCCGGGATCTTCGGTTTCCTCCCACACTCCAAAGACGTGCAGGTTTGTAGGTTAATTGGCTTGGTGTAAATGTAAATGGTCCACAGTGTGTGTAGGATAGTGTTAGCGTGCGGGCATCGCTGATCGGTGCCGACCCGGTTTCCACACTGTATCTCTAAACAAAACAAAACTAAAATACTAACATTAAAGAGAGCACGGATTTATGTTCACAAATAAATCTGCACAGAGCTGCAACATTTATTATGTTAAACACATTACATTTCTATCTTTTATTTCTGCTGTCGAGGTTTATGAAAGAGTTGCAAGGGTGCTGACCAACTGGGGTGAGTAAATGTCCTTATTGAAAAACTTACTTAAAGACGCATCATGTTTTAAGTTTATTTTATCGCATAAAATAATAATTTAAAAAAAATGTATACTTAATTAAAAATAAATGATTCTCGTATGAATTAAAGTACGTGTATCCCCCCCCCCCCCCCCCCCCTGTCAAGGAGTTTACAAGCATGAGGGGGGGGCCTCATTGAAACGTACACAACAGTGAAAGGCCTGGATAGAGTGGATGTGGAGAGGATGTTTCCACTAGTGGGAGAATCAAGGACTAGAGATCACAGCCTCAGAATTAAAGGACGTTCTTTTAGGAAGGAGATGAGAAGTGTCACGAGAGCAGTCGGGAGCAGCAGTCAGACATTGCGGGAAACCAGAGAGGAAATTACAGGAGCACTGGTTGAAATCGTCCTTAAATACAGGAGATAGCAATGTTACAAAATTTTGAGATTTAAAAAATCAAGTCTGCAATTTATCCCATCAGATAAAGCATAACAATAAGTTTAATTTGACACCAAATTCACTTTCATATCTCAAGTATTAAAAAAGTTATGACCATTTTCATACTCGGAAATTAGCATCTTGTTCCCTATTGATTTTCAATGGACATTACAAAAAAGCTGTGATCTTGGATAGTCAAAAGCCCATTTCTTAAGGAAAGATTAACATTTTTAAGTAGCCTAAGTGTCCAAAGATTATTCACAAATAATTCACAATATAACATGATTTTTATATCTAATTTACATTAATTTATAGGCCAAATGGAAGGAATTTAGTGTTCAATTGCTGTAAATAAATGCCCATTTAAATCGGCTTTCTAGTGGGTTCATGTGGAACGCGGTGGTTTAGAACGTTGACATCGCGCTGGATTAGTGCCCTCAAATGCCGAGAAAAATACTGCGGGATATAAAAAGCCCAAAATGAACTACTCGCTATAGATAACTTGATATATAGGGTTATATATATGCCCCATTTAATGTAAAAATAAGGTACATACCTTTAATTGTTTGCTTTATAAAACCCTGGGGCTGCGAGAGGTTGCGGAATGAGACAGTAATTTAAAAACTATTATAACTATATTATCGAGGCCTATAAAACTAATAATACCTTTTGCGACCGGGTCTTGCAGCGATTTTTCGTTAATGATTTACTAGGCTGAACATATGCGATTAGTACAACCTAGTAAAAATCGCGTTTTAAACCCGCCCCCTACAAACAGAGCCAAAATCGCGCACATGGCTGAGGGCAGATTCCCAATGACGATTCAGGTAGGTTTTGTAACATACCTACAGGAGAGGTGCCAGAGGATTGGAGGGTGGCAAATGTTGTGCCTCTTTTCAAGAAGAGCTGCAGGGAAAATGCTGGGAACTATAGGCCGGTGAGCTTAACATCTGTAGTTGGTAAGTTACTGGAGTGTATTATGAGGGATAGGATATACAGGCATTTGGATGGGCAAGGGCTGATTTGGGATAGTCAGCATGGTTTTGTACGTGGGAGATCGTGTCTCACAAATCTGATTGATTTTTTTTGAAGACGTGACCAAAAAGGTTGATGAGGGCAGAGCTGTAGATGTTGTGTACATGGACTTCAGTAAGGCATTCGACAAAGTTCCGCATGGTAGGTTGCTCTGGAAGGTTAGATTGCATGGGATCCAAGGAGAGATAGCAGAATGGATGGCAAATTGGCTTCATGGAAGGAAGCAGAGGGTGATGGTGGAAGGTTGCTTCTCAGGCTGGAGGCCTGTAACTAGTGGTGTGCCACAGGGTTCGGTGTTGGGCCCGTTACTGTTTGTCATCTACATCAATGATTTGGATGAGAACATACAGGGCAAAATTAGCAAGTTTGCTGATGATACAAAAGTTAGTGGTTTTGCAGATAGTGAAGATGGTTGTGAACGATTGCAGCAGGATCTGGATCAATTGGCCAGGTGGGCGGAGGAATGGTTGATGGAATTTAATACAGAGAAGTGTGAGGTGTTGCATTTTGGGACGGCGAACATGGGCAGGACCTACACAGTGAATGGTAGGCCTCTGGGTAGTGTTGTAGAGCAGAGGGATCTAGGAGAACAGATGCATGGTACCTTGAAGGTCGAGTCGCAGGTAGATAAGGTGGTCAAAAAGCCTTTTGGCACTTTGGCCTTCATCAGTCAGAGTATTGAGAATAGAAGTTGGAAGGTCATGTGGCAGTTGTATAAGACGTTGGTGAGACAGCATCTAGAGTGTTGTGTTCAGTTCTGGGCACCATGTTATAGGAAAGATGTTGTCGAGCTTGAAAAGGTTCAGAGATGATCAACCACTAATCTAAACTACATTCATGGTGTCCAGCAATTAATATTTGGGGTTAGAAATGGGGTTAGAAATGAGAATATTGCTAATTGTCTTGTGAATTCACTTATCATCTCAGAAAGGTTTTTTGAAGGGCCTTTTGAAAGCTTTGCTTGAAAAGCTTGAAAGGGTTCAGAAAAGATTTACGAGGATGTTGCCAGGACTAGAGGGTGTGAGCTATAGGGAGAGGTTGAGTAGGTTGGGTCTCTATTCCATAGGAGGATGAGGGGTGATCTTATAGAGGTGTACAAAATCATGAGAGGAATAGATCGGGTAGAGTCTCTTGCCCAGAGTAGGGGAATCGAAGACCAGAGGACATAGGTTCAAGGTGAAGGGGAAAAGATTTAATAGGAATCTGACGGTGATGGGTGTGTGGAACGAGCTGCCAGAGCAGGAAGTTGAGGTTGGGACTATCCCAACGTTTAAGAAACAGTTGGACAGGTACATGGACAGGACAAGTTTGGAGGGATATGGACCAGGTGCAGACAAGTGGGACTAGTGTAACTGGGACATTGTTGGCCGGTGTGGGCGAGTTGGGCTGAGGGCCTGTTTCCACACTGTATCACTCTATGACTAGGAGACATTTCTTTAGTCAGAGGGGGGTGAATCTGTGGAACTCATTGCCACAGGCGGCTGTGGAGGCCAAGGCAATGGATATATTTAAGGCAGAGATAGATCGATTCTTGATTAGTACGGATGTCAGGGGTTATGGAGAGAAGGCAGGAGAACGGAGTTAGGAGGGAGAGATAGATCAGCCATGATTGAATGGCGGAGTAGACTTGATGTGCCGAATAGCCTAATTCTACTCCTATCACTTATGACCTTGTGACTTACAGAGCACCCACGCACGGAGTCAGAATGGGAGAACAGCTTTGCCTTGAAGATGTTCCTCTTTGAGTTTGTCAATCTCAACAGCTCCATCTTCTATGTTGCTTTCATTCTCGGCAGGTGAGTCAAGAGTCGGGAGTGTTTTATTGTCATGTGTCCCAGACGGAACAATGACATTCTTACTTGCAGCAGCACAACACAATGTGTAAACATAGTACACTGGGAACAGTATTATAAACGGGAGAAAAACAAATTCAGTGTGTGAATATACAGTACACACATACTCACAAATGCAAATATATCATCTATATTGGAAGGAACTGCAGATGCTGGTTTAAACTGAAGATAGACACACGATGCTGGAGTAACTCAGCGGGTCAGGCAGCATCTCTGAAGAGATGGAATGGGTGACGTTTCGGGTCGAGACCCTTCTTCAGTGATGTGGAGATGGCGGAGGGGCGGGAACCTGCCCCTCCTCCACATCAGTCTGAAGAAGGGTCTCGACGTCAGTCTGAGGAAGGGTCGTCAGGTAGGCATCGTGGCATTTACACTAGCAACCCAGCCACTTCTCTGCAGGAGATGAGAACAAAAGTGGACACAGAGTGCTGCAGTAACACTAGCCCCACCTGCCTGCGTTTGGCCCACATCCCTCCAAACCTGTCCTATCCATGTACCTGTAGAAATGTTTTTTTAAACGTTATGATAGTACCTGCCTCAACTACAGGATAAAGGGAATCATGTTTACTGCAAGATAAAGTCCAGTAAAGTCCGATTAAAGATAGTGCGAGGGTGATAGATAGTGAGGTAGATAGTAGCTCAGAAGAGGGAGTGGCCAGGGTGAGACTGGTCCTTGATGATGCCGCTGGCCTTTGCTGTTTGCCTTGGACACTATTTGATAACAGCTGGGACGAAACTCCCTCTTCTCCCCTCCTCCATCAGGCAAAAGGTACAGAAATGTGTAAACGCACGCCTCCAGATTCAGGGACAGTTTCTTCCCAGCTGTTATCAGGCAACTGAACCATCCTACCACAACCAGAGAGCAGTGCTGAACTACTATCTACCTCATTGGTGACTCTCAGACTATCCTTGATCAGACTTTACTGGCTTTACCTTGCACTGAACGTCATTCCCTTATGTATCTGTACAGTGTGGACGGCGCGATTGTAGTCATGTATTGTCTTTCCGTTGACTGGTTAGCACGCAACAAAAGCTTTTCACTGTACCTCGGTACACGTGACAATAAACTCAACTGAAACTGAAAATGTCCCTGAATCTGGAGGTGTGTGTTTTCACACCTCTGTCCCACATGCCCTGATGGGAGAGGGGAGAAGAGGGAGTGACCGGGGTGCAATTGGTCCTCGATTATGCTGCTGGCCTTTGCTGGCAACCTTGGATACCCTTTGATAACAGCTGGCAAGAAACTGCCCCTGAATCTGGAGGTGTGCCTTTTCAGAAGTGGTTTGTAAGTTGCTGCAATCATTCATATTTCTGGGCCCTATTGTGGGTGAAGGAAGTCGAGTCACGTGAGAGTGGTAAAGTGGTTGAACGAGTGGATGTTAAATAATTTAGCGCTGCAGTGGGGAATACCACTCAGCTGGCACATGGACTGTAGGCAGGAAAAGCTCGGCCGATGTCTCTGTTATTTCACTGACTCGTAGCTGCTCAATTGTTCCCTGACCCTCCCAATCTTTGCTCATCCCCAATCCTTTCCACTCGTCACTTTCGAAACATAGAAACATGGAAAAATAGGTGCAGGAGTAGGCCATTCAGCCCTTCGAACCAGCACCGCCATTCAATATGATCATGGCTGATCATCTAAAATTAGTACCCTGTTCCTGTTTTTTCTGGATACTTTCAAGAGAGAGCTAGATAGGGCTCTTAAAGATAGCGGAGTCAGGGGATATGGGGAGAAGGCAGGAACGGGGTACTGATTGGGGATGATCAGCCATCATCACATTGAATGACGGTGCTGGCTCGAAGGGCCAAATGGCCTACTCCTGCACCTATTGCCTATTGTCTAACTCTCTAGAAAACAATCAGTGAATTGGCCTCCACTGCCTCTGTGGCAGAGAATTCCACAGATTCACAACTCTCTGGGTGAAAAGGTTTTTCTTATCTGAGTCCTAAATGGCCGACCCTTTATTTTTAAACTGTGTGACCCCTGGTTCTGAACTCCCCCAACATGGGGAACATTTTTCCTGCATATAGCCTGTCCAATCTTTTAAGAATTTTATATGTTTCTATAAGATTTTCCTCTCATCCTTCTAAATTCCAGTGAATATAAGCCCAGTCGACCCACTCTTTCATCATATGTCAGTCCCACCATCCCGGGAATTAACCTGGTGAACCTACGCTGCACTCCCTCATGTTTTATTTTTCAGATACATTGTGTTTTTATGACTGTCGGCAGATCAATTTCCCTCCTGGGATAAAGTTCTATCGCATTGTATTGTACATCCTAAAGTAAAGGCATTTAATCCCAGTTTGGGTTTAAATGTATGAATCATACTTAGAATAGTTACGTCAAGAGTCAATTGTGTTTTATTGCCATAGTTTTTAGTTTAGTTTAGAGATACAGCGTGGACACAGGCCCTTCGGCCCACCGACTCCACGCCGACCAGCGATCCCCGCCCACTAACACTATCCTACACACACCAGTGACAATTTACATGTACGGCAAGCCAATTAACTTACAAACTTGCACGTCTTTGCAGTTGGGAGGAAACCGAAAATCTCGGCAAAAATCCACGCAGGTCACAGGGAGAACGTACAAACTCCGTACAGACAGCAGCTGTAGCCGGGATCGAACCCGGGTCTCTGGCGCTGTGAGGCAGCAGCTCTATCGCTGATTTTGTTTAGCTCATTCATGTAATCTGCACCGAGGTACAGTCAATAGCTTTTGTTTGCATGCTGTCCAGTCAAATAGAATACTGTACGTGACAGCACCCGTAGTCGGGATCGAACCCGGCTCGATTATCATTACGCTGGCTGGTTAGCACGCTTTTCACTGTATTGCAGTACACGTGACAATTGCCTAACTAACTATCTAACTAACTAACTAACTAACTAATATCTCCTGTTGTGTTGGGCAGGTTTGCAGGGCGGCCTGGAGCCTATGCCAAGCTGTTTCACCGATGGAGACTGGAAGAGGTAAAGCAACGATCATTTCTATCGCTATTTGGCTCACTGTTGTTATAATAACACATGCAAGTTTATTTTCACAGGATCAAAAGATCATAAGTGATGGGAGTAGAATTATGCCCCTGTCCCACTTAGGAAACCTGAACGGAAACCTCGGGAGACTTTGCGCCCCACCCAAGGTTTCCGGGGGTTGCAGGTGGTTGCCAGAGGTTGCAGGTAGTGGAGACTGACAAAAACCTCCAGGAACCACCAGGAACCGCATGGAAACCTTGGTGGGGCGCAAAGTCTCCAGAGGTTTCCGTTCAGGTTTCCTAAGTGGGACATGGGCATAAGGCCCAATGGCCCATCAAGTCTACTCCACCATTCAATCATGGCTGATCTATCTCTCCCTCCAAACCCCATTCTCCTGCCTTCTCCCCGTAACCCCTGTCACCCGTACTAATCAAAAATCTATCCATCTTTGCCTAAAATATAGACACTGACTTCAAGATTCAAGAGAATTTATTGTCATGTGTCTGAGATAGGACAATGAAATTCTTGCTTTGACTTGGCCTCCGCAGCTTTCTATGGCAGACAATTCCACAGATTCACCACCCTCAAAAGAAATTCCTCCTCATCTCCTTCCGAAAAGAACGTCAATAGACTATAGGTGCAGGAGTAGGCCATTCGGCCCTTCCAGCCAGCACCGCCATTCAATGTGATCATGACTGATCATCCCCAATCTGTACCCTGTTCCTGCCTTCTCCCCATATCTCCTGACTCCTCTATCTTTAAGAGCCCTATCTAGCTCTCTCTTGAAAGTATCCAGAGAACCCGCCCTCAGAGGCCTTGAATTCTGAGGCTATGACCTCTAGTTCTAGACTTTCCCACAGGTGGCAACATCCTCTCCGTATCCAATCCACCCAAGCCTTGCACTATTCTTTTATTTTAGTTGACATTTTTGATTGATTGCTAAGGCACAGCATTAGAACTAGACCATTCGGCCCACCGAGCCCATGCTGTCCATCGATCACCTGTTTACACTAGTTCCGTGTGTAGGAACGAACTGCAGATGCTGGTTTAGACCGAAGATAGACACAAAATTCTGGTGTAACTCAGCGGGACAGGCAGCATCTCAGGAAAAAGGAATGGGTGACGTTTCGGGTCGAGGCCCTTCTTCAGACTGAGTGTCAGGGAGGAGGGAAACAAGAGATATTGATGGTAAATAGAACAAATAAATGAAACCTATGTAAAATGCACCAATGATCAAGAAAGTTTGAGCCCACAAAGGTCCATTGGTGGCTGTGGGGCAGGTGAAACTCAACAGGGCGACAGTCAAACTAGTATTTTCTCATCCAATCCCTACACACTACTCACCACATGCCAAAGACGTGCAGGTTTGAAGGTTAATCGACACTCTGTAAGTTGCCCCTGGTGAGTTGGGAATGGATCAGAAGGTGGGATAACATAGAACAATTTGAACACGTGATCGATGGCCAGCGTGGACTTGGTGGGCCGAAGGGCCTCTTTCCATGCTGTCTCTATCAATCAATTAAATTAAGTTGTGGGGGGGGGGGGGGTGTTTTGGTGGACAGTACTTACCTACATCTGCAGAAAAAGACACAGAGTGCTGGAGTAACTCAGCGGGTCAGGCAGCATCTGTGGAGAACATGGATAGGTGACGTTTCACAGAGTGCTGGAGTAACTCAGCAGGTCAGGCAGCATCTATGGAGAACATGGATAGGTGACGTTTCACAGAGTGCTGGAGTAACTCAGCGGGTCAGGCAGCATCTGTGGAGAACATTGATAGGTGACGTTTCACAAAGTGCTGGAGTAACTCAGCGGGTCAGGCAACATCTGGGGAGAACATGGATAGGTAACGTTTCACAGAGTGCTGGAGTAACTCAGCGGGTCAGGCAGCATCTGGGGAGAACATGGATAGGTAACGTTTCACAGAGTGCTGGAGTAACTCAGCGGGTCAGGCAGCATCTGTGGAGAACATGGATAGGTGATGTTTCGGGTCGGGACCCTTCTTCCGCCTACTCATGTTCTATTAATGGCCTATCCATGTTCTCCAGAGATGCAACCTGACCTACTGAGTTACTCCAGCACTTTGTACCTTTTTTAACTGGTATCTGCAGTTACTTGTGTCTATCTATATCTGCAGCGGGTTTGAATGTACAGTTGTCTTCCTGTGTGTTCTGCTCAATCTAATAGCGGCACGGTGGCGCAGCGGTAGAGTTGCTGCCTCACAGCGACAGAGAACCCGGTTCCATCCCGACTACGGGTGCTGTCTGTACGGAGTTTGTAAGTTCTCCTGCGTGGGTTTTCACCGGGTGCTCCGATTTCCTCCCACACTCCAAAGACGTGCGGTTTCGTAGGCTAATAGTCATCTGTAAAATTGTCCCTAGAGTGTGCAGAACAGTGCAAGTGTGCGGGGATCGCTGGTCAGCATGGACAAGGTGGGCCGAAGGGCCTGTTTCCATGCGGTGTCTTTTACTTTCGTTTAGAGATACAGCATTGAAACAGGCCCTTCGGCCTGACTCCACGCCGACCAGGGATCAGTTCTATCCTACACACTAAGTACAACTTATAGAAGTCAATTAGTCTACACCCCTGCACGTGTTTTGAGTGTGGGAGGAAACCAGAGCTCCTGGAGGAAACCCACGCAGCCGGCTATTTGCGCGCTGGCCCCAGAAACAGAACTACAATCACATATTACAATCGCTCCACACTCTTCAATATTCTTATTTTAACTATGATCCCTTATCATAGAAACATAGAAAATAGGTGCAGCAGTAGGCCATTCGGCCCTTCGAGCCTGCACCGCCATTCAATATGATCATGGCTGATCATCCAACTCGGTATCCCATCCCTGCCTTCTCTCCATATCCCCTGATCCCTTTAGCCACAAGGGCCACATCTAACTCCCTCTTAAATATAGCCAATGAACTGGCCTCAACTTTTACCTTCTGTGGCAGAGAATTCCAGAGATTCACCACTTTCTGTGTAAAAAATGATTTTCTCATCTCGGTCCTAAAAGACTTCCCTCTTATCCTTAAACTGTCACCCCCTAGTTCTGGACTTCCCCAACACCAGGAACAATCTTCCTGCATCTAGCCTGTCCAACCCCTTAAGAATTTTGTAAGTTTCTATAAGACCCCCCCTCAATCTTCTAAATTCTAGCGTGTACAAGCCGAGTCTATCCAGTCTTTCTTCATATGAAAGTCCGGCCATCTCAGGAATCAGTCTGGTGAACCTTCTCTGTACTCCCTCTATGGCAAGAATGTCTTTCCTCAGATTAGGAGACCATGTATCTGTACACAGTGAGTGGCTGGATTGTAATCATGTGTTGTCTTTCCGCTGGTTAACACGCAACAAAAGGCTTTTCACTGCACCTGTGGCAATAAACTAAACTGTATGGAACAGTACAGACTCCGTACAGAGGTAGGTCCCGCGGTGGGGATCGAACCCGGGTCCCTGGCGCTGCAAGCGCAGTAAAGCAGCGACCCGCCCTTTGACGTGCAAAACGCTGAACCGTTGCCTTGTTCTTGCTGCTGTGTCATCCTAGCGGCTGCCTGATCGACCTGTGTATGCAGATGGGCATCATCATGGTGCTGAAGCAAATGTGGAACAACTTCATGGAGCTCGGATACCCGTGAGATTTCTCTTTTAGAAACATCAAAAATAGGTGCAGGAGGAGGCCATTCGGCCCTTCGAGCCAGCACCGCCATTCATTGTGATCATGGCTGATCATCCTCAGTCAATAACCCGTGCCTGCCTTCTCCCCATATCCCTTGACTACACTAACCCCTAGAGCTCAATCTAACTCTCTCTTAAATCCATCCAGTGAATTGGCCTCCACTGCCCTCTGTGGCAGGGAATTCCACAAATTCACAACTCTCTGGGTGAAAAAGTTTTTTCTAACCTCAGTCTTAAATGACATCCCCTTTACTCTAAGACTGTGGCCCCTGGTTCTGGACTCGCCCAACATTGGGAACATTTTCCCTGCATTTATCCTCGGCTGCCTGGTAAAACCAACCTGCGGGGCTGAACAAGCCAAATTATCCATGAACTCGGTTAGCAGGGAGAGATAGATCAGCCGTGATAGAATGGCGGAGTAGACCTGATGGGCCGAGTGGCCTGATTCTGCTCCTATCACGCCTCCCCTGTCCACCTTTGTTTGATTTGCTGATTTTGGGCACAATATCAAAGAATGTGCATCTTCGGGTTTATTTTGTGATTTTCTTTCCTTATATAAAAGCTGTTCTGATCCGCATGACGATCTGACCAGCGCGCGGTTGCAGGAGATGGGAACATTCGGTTTGTTCCAATTGGCGACACGTGCACTGTCGAGGTGAAGCCTGCTGCATGAGTTTACCTGGTTGTCTGCATTTGGCGTCACGGTGGCGCAGCGGGTAGAACTGCTGCCTCACAGCGCCAGAGACCCGGTTTTGAACCCGACTACGGGTGCTGTCTATACGGTGTTTGCACTTTCTTCCCGTAACCTGCGTGGGTTTTCTCCGAGATCTTCAGTTTCCTCCCACACTCCAGATACGTGCAGGTTTGTAGGTTAATCGGCTTGGTGTAAATGCAAATTGTCCCTAGTGTGTGTAGGATGGTGTTGGTGTGCGGGGGGTCGCTGGTCGGAAATGTACCAAAGGGCCTGTTTCCTCGCTGTATCACCAAACTAAACTAACATTTCACTGTGCATCGGTGTGGCGTGTGACAAAAAAAGTCTTGTTGAATTGCTCGGTTTAAGAAGGAACTGCAGATGCTGGAAAATCAAAGATAGACAAAAATGCTGGAGAAACTCAGTGGGTGCAGCAGCATCTATGGAGCGAAGGAAATAGGTGACGTCTCTGGTCGAGATCCTTCTTCAGACTGATGTGGAGGTGGGGGAGGGGCGGGAACTTCGAGCCAGCACTGCCAGCACCAGATACGTCACCTATTCCTTCCCGCCACAGATGCTGCCTCACCTGCTGAGTTTCTCCAGCATTTGTGTCTACCATTGAATTGCTCTGCTCTCACTAAGAGACGGTGTGTGTGTGCGTGTGTGTGCGTGTGTGTGCGTGTGTGTGCGCGTGTGTGTGCGCGTGTGCGTGTGTGTGTGCCTGTGCTTGTCTGTGTGTGTGTGTATGTGTGGGAACGAGGGAGAAATGGAATGAAAGGCAATTGCTGTCAAATATGAACATATTGTACAGAGTGGGTCCGAGCTCAGTCACTTCAATAATCCCTGGGCCAATGCAGATTGTTACAGAACTGGTGGTCACGGAGAAAGGTGAAGCGAGCCAGTCACGATGAGGTGAGCAAGTATTACCTACCTCAGTGGGAGCAAGATTGGAACCTGCAGCCTATGAACAACCATGGACTGGTAGACGAGTATCTGGAAATGGGTAAGTACCATAGAGTCATGGAGTCCTAGAGTGATACAGTGTGGAAACAGGCCCTCAGCCCAACTTGCCCACCCAGGCCAACTTGTCCCAGATACACCAGTCCCACCTGCCTGCGTTTGGCCCATATCCCTCCAAGTCTCCTATCCATGTACCAGTCTAACTGTTCCTTAAATGTTGGGATAGTCCCTGCCTCAACTACCTCCTCTGGCAGCTCGTTCCATACACCCACCACCCTTTGTGTGAAGAAGTTACCCCTCGGATTCCAATTAAATCTTTTTCCCTTCAACTTGCACCAATGTCCTCTGGTCCTCTATTCCCCTACTCTGGGCAAGAGACTCCGTGCATCTACCTGATAGAAACATAGAAATTAGGTGCAGGAGTAGGCCATTTGACCCTTCGAGCCTGCACCGCCATTCAATATGATCATGGCTGATCAACCAACTCAGTATCCCGTACCTGGCTTCTCTCCATACCCTCTGATCCCCTTAGCCACAAGGGCCACATCTAACTCCCTCTTAAATATAGCCAATGAACTGGCCTCGACTACCCTCTGTGGCAGAGAGTTCCAGAGATTCACCACTCTCTGTGTGAAAAAAGTACTTCTCATCTTGGTTTTAAAGGATTTCCCCCTTATCCTTAAGCTGTGACCCCTTGTCCTGGACTTCCCCAACATTGGGAGCAATCTTCCTGCATCTAGCCTGTCCAACCCCTTAAGAATTTTGTAAGTTTCTATAAGATCCCCTCTCAATCTCCTAAATTCTAGAGAGTATAAACCAAGTCTATCCAGTCTTTCTTCATAAGACAATCCTGACATCCCAGGAATCAGTCTTGTGAACCTTCTCTGCACTCCCTCTATGGCAATAATGTCCTTCCTCAGATTTGGAGACCAAAACTGTACGCAATACTCCAGGTGTGGTCTCACCAAGACCGTGTACAACTGCAGTAGAACCTCCCTGCTCCTATACTCAAATCCTTTTGCTATGCAAGCTAACATACCATTCGCTTTCTTGCATCTCCCCTTTTCCTAGTCGGCCACCATTTAGATAATAGTCTGCTTTCCAGTTTTTGCCACCAAAATGGATAACCTCACATTTATCCACATTATACTGCATCTGCCAAACATTTGCCCACTCACCCAGCCTATCCAAGTCACCTTGCAGTCTCCTAGCATCCTCCTCACAGCTAACACTGCCCCCCAGCTTAGTGTCATCCGCAAACTTGGAGATATTGCCTTCAATTCCCTCATCCAGATCATTAATATATATTGTAAATAGCTGGGGTCCCAGCACTGAGCCTTGCGGTACCCCACTAGTCACTGCCTGCCATTGTGAAAAGGACCTGTTTACTCCTACTCTTCGCCTCCTGTTTGCCAGCCAGTTCTCTATCCACATCAATACTGAACCCCCAATGCCGTGTGCTTTAAGTTTGTATACTAATCTCTTATGTGGGACCTTGTCGAAAGCCTTCTGGAAGTCCAGATACACCACATCCACTGGTTCTCCCCTATCCACGCTACTAGTTACATCCTCGAAAAATTCTATAAGATTTGTCAGACATGATTAACCTTTCGTAAATCCATGCTGACTCTGTCCAATGATTTCACCACTTTCCAAATGTGCTGCTATCCCATCTTTAATGACTGACTCTTACACACCTCTGTAAGATCACCCCTCATCCTCCGACACTTCATGGAATAGAGATCCAGCCTAATCAACCTCTCCCTATAGCTCACACCCTCTAGTCCTGGCAATATCCTCATAAATCTTCTCTGAACCCTTTCCAGCTTGACAACATCTTTCCCATAACATTGTGCCCAGAACCGAACACAATATTCCAAATGCAGTCTCACCAAGGTCTTATAAAACTGCAACATGACCTCCCAACTTCTATACTCAATACTCTGACTGACGAAGGCCAAAGTGCCAAAATACTTTTTGACCACCTTATCTACCTGCGACTCGATCTTCAAGTTTTGACATTGTAGTCCCTCATTCAAGCCAGTGGGAGGCAGTGCATAATCCTAGTGTTTCCCGACTTTTTCTCGCCCAATATTGCAAAAGAATGAACTGCAGATGCTGGTTTACACCAAAGACATGCTCAAGGTGCCTGAGTAACTCAGCGGGTCAGGCAGCATCTGTGGAGAACATGGATAGGTGATGTTTCACAGAATGCTGGAGTAACTCAGCGGGTCAGGCAGCATCTGTGGAGAACATGGATAGGTGATGTTTCACAGAGTGCTGGTGTAACTCAGCGGGTCAGGCAGCATCTGTGGAGAACATGGATAGGTGATGTTTCACAGAGTGCTGGTGTAACTCAGCGGGTCAGGCAGCATCTGTGGAGAACATGGATAGGTGATGTTTCACAGAGTGCTGGAATAACTCAGCGGGTCAGGCAGCATCTGTGGAGAACATGGATAGGTGATGTTTCACAGAGTGCTGGAGTGACTCAGCGGGTCAGGCAGCATCTCTGCAGAACGTGGAAAGGTGATGTTTCGGGTCGGGACCCTTCTTCAGACTGATGCAGCGGGCGGGGGAACTGGTCTTTTCCTGCTTCCAGTTTCTTGCCTCCTTATAATCAGAATAATCCTCGATTCCCTCCATTCCTTACATATCCATGCGCCTGTGCAAAAGTCTCGAAACACCGCTATGGTATCTGCCTCCACCACCACCCCCAGTAGCTCGTTCCAGGCACCCACCATCCTCTGTGTAAAAATAACTGCCCTGCACATCTCCATTGAGTTTTTTTCCCTTCTCACCTTAAACTACGCCCTCTAGTATTTGACATTTCCATCCTGGGAAGTTTGAGAAAATGTGATTCATGAACAAAATTCCTTGTTTAACATGCGTTCCTATATAAATGGTATACAAATATCTATATATACATATATCAATATTCTATAAATAGTATTATACATCTCATTGTATTTTAAATATTGTTATTATATATTATTATAAATACTAATATAACTATTTACATATACAGTAATATATATACTGTATAAATAACGAATATAATATATTATATACATATAATTATATAACCATATAACCGTATAACAATTACAGCATGGAAACAGGCCATCTCGGCCCTACAAGTCCGTGCCGAACAATTATTTTCCCTTAGTCCCACCTGCCTGCACTCATACCATAACCCTCCATTCCCTTCCCATCCATATGCCCATCCAATTTATTTTTAAATGATACCAACAAACCTGCCTCCACCACTTCCACTGGAAGCTCATTCCACACCGCTACCACTCTCTGAGTAAAGAAGTTCCCCCTCATGTTACCCCTAAACTTCTGTCCCTTATATTATACTTCATATGGTATTACATACTATTATATAAATAATATATATTATGTATATAATATAGTATTTATGTAGTATACAATAACAAGTTATGGGATAAAATAATGTGTATATATGTATGTAGAATATAATGTGTTCTGATATTTATATATAATATAATAACGTGTATATAATATTTATATTGAATATAATAATATGTATATGATATTTGCATGGTTTATAATGCATATAATATTTATATGGTATATGTTGTTCATATGATATTCCTATCTATCTATCTATTCTATTCTATCTTCTATTAATATATAAAACTCTCGTGCCACCCGACCGGCTGCCGTCCGGCTGCCTTTCTGCCTTTTGATTCGTTGACGGCTGCTCCTTCCTATCAGCTTCCAACACATAGAAACATAGAAACATAGAAAGTAGGTGCGAGAGTAGACCACCAGGTCCGTCGAGCCCGCACCGCCATTCGCTCATGGCTGAACACTAAACAGACACACTTACCCACAAACAGTAGACACAAGACACAGAACACAAGACACTACCCTCCCCTTTATACCGCTATCACCCCTCTCCACCCCAAGAACCTCGTGATCTCCTGGGGGAGGCAAAAAACCGGATAAAAACCCAGGTCCAATTCGGGAAACAAAATCCGGGAAATTCCTCTCCGACCCCAATCCAGGCGATCGACACTTGTCCAGGAGATCACTCAGGTCTTACTATACTAACCATACCTAGGTCCATATCCCTGCCCTCTCCCCGTAGCCCCTTATCCCCTTGGCAGCTAAAAAACCATCTATTTTAGTCTTAAATATATTTAAAGTTTCTGCTTCCACTGCTCCCTGGGGCAGTGAATTCCATAAATTAACCACCCTCTGGGTGAAGAAGTTCTTCCTCATCTCAGTTTTAAAAGAGCCCCCCCTTATTCTGCAACTATGTCCCCTAGTTCTAGTTTCCCCGATCATTGGGAACATCCTCGGTGCATCCACCCGATCAAGGCCCCTCACGATCTTATATGTTTCAATGAGATCGCCTCTCATTCTTCTAAACTCCAAAGAGTAGAGTTCCAGCCTACTTAACCTTTCCTCATATGTCAATCCCCTCATTGCAGGAATTAATCTTGTAAACCTTCGCTGCACTGCCTCCAGGGCTAGTACATCCTTTCTTAAGTATGGACCCCAGAACTGTACACAGTATTCCAAATGTGGTCTCACTAATACTGTGTACAGCTGCAGCAAGACCTCCGTGTTTTTATACTCAATCCCCCTAGCAATAAAGGCCAAAACTCCATTGGCCTTCCTGATTGCTTGCTGCACCTGCATACTAACTTTCAGTGATTCATGTACTAATACCCCTAGATCCCTTTGCGTTGCATTACAACGCAGCTCCTCCTCATTTAGAAAATAACTTGCCCTATCATTTTTTTTCCCAAAGTGAATGACTTCACATTTATTAGTATTAAATTTCATCTGCCAAGTTGTTGCCCACTCACCTAGCTTATCTATATCCTTTTGCAGACTCTTCCTATCCTCCTCATCCCCTACTTTTCCTCCCATTTTTGTATCGTCCGCAAAATTTGATATATTACACTTGGTTCCCTCCTCCAAATCATTTATATAAATTGTGAACAACTGGGGTCCCAGCACCGACCCTTGCGGAACCCCGCTAGTTACCGGTTGCCATCCCGAGTATGAACCATTTATCCCCACACTCTGCTTCCTATTTGTTAGCCAATCCTCTACCCATGCTAATATATTACCCCCAATCCCATAATTTTTTATTTTTAGCAATAGTCTCTTATGTGGCACCTTGTCAAAAGCCTTTTGGAAGTCCAAGTATACCACATCCACCGGTTCCCCTTTATCCACCCGGGTTGTTACTTCCTCAAAGAATTCGAGCAGATTCGTTAAACAGGACTTCCCCTTCACAAAACCATGCTGGTTCTGTCCGATGAAGTCATGTTTATCCAAGTGCCCCGTTAGTGTTTCTTTAATAATTGTCTCTAACATTTTACCCACCACCGATGTTAGACTAACCGGTCTATAGTTACCCGCCTTCTGTTTACTTCCTTTTTTAAATATAGGCCTGTCCCACTTGGCAATTTTTTCGGCGACTGCCGGCATCATATCAGTGTCGCCAAAAGATTTTGAGCATTTCAAAATCCAGCACCGACAAAAGAAATGTTGCGACTCTTGAAAAAACACAGCGCGCCAATACGTCATCACGCCACGTATTTTTCGGTGACCTGACACGTCAGTCAATGATGCTGGCAGTCGCCGCATAAATCACCAAGTGAATCTCCCTTTCATCTTCTCCATTTTGAAAGTCAAGCTCTCTCTCGTGTTGAGATTCACTGTTGTCCCTGCACCTGAGGCACATCCTTCCTCTCGGCACTTCCTTCTGCATCATCTGATAATTACATCCTGCCTTGCACTCATTTAGGATTTGGTTTTAGGCTCATTACCGTCACCTGTACCAAGATACGGAGAAACACTTTGTTTTAGTTTAGAGCTACGGTGTGGGAAACGGCCATAGAGGCACAGTGTGATACAGCGTGGAAACAGGCCCTTCGGCCCAACTTGCCCACATCGCCCAACATGTACCATCTCCACTAGTCCCACCTTGGACCATATCCCTCCAAACCTGTCCTATCCATGTACCTGTCTAACTGTTTCTTAAACATTGGGATAGCCCTAACCTCAACTACCTCCTCTGGCAGCTTGTTCCATACATCCACCACCCCTTGTGTGAAAAACTTACCCCTCAGATTCCTATTAAATCTTTCCCCTTCACCTTAAATCTGTCCTCTGGCCCTCAATTCCCCTACTCTGGGCAAGAGACTCTGTGCATCTACCCGATCTATTCCTCTCATGATTTTGAACACCTCTATAAGGTCACCCCTCAACCTCCATGGAATAGAGACCCAGACTACTCAACCACTCCCTATAGCTCACGCCCTCTAGTCCTGGCAACATCCTCGTAAATCTTCTCTGTGTCCTTTCCAGCTTGACAATATGTCTCCTATAACATGGTGCCCAGAATTGAACACAATATCCTAAATGCGGCCTCACCAACGTCTTATACAACTGCAACCTTAGTCCTGTGATCAAAGTGTTTTAGGATCCAATTATCTTCAGATGTTTTCAACAGGACCTTACTTCCACCGTAAGACCAGCAGTGGATATGTTTTGTTTCATTTATTGTCACGTGTACCGAGGTACAGTGAAAAGCTTTTTTTGTTGCGTGCTATCCTCTCAGCGGAGAGACTGTACAGGGGATCTTATTGAAACATATAAGATTATTATGGGGATTGGACACGGTAGAGGCTGGAAATATGTTCCCGATGTTGGGGGAGTCCAGAACCAGTGGCCACAGTTTAAGAATAACGAGTAAGCCATTTAGAACGGAGACGAGGAAACACTTTTTCTCACAGAGAGTTGTGAGTCTGTGGAATTCTCTGCCTCAGAGGCCGGTTCTCTGGATGCTTTCAAGAGAGAGCTAGATAGGGCTCTTAAAGATAGCGGAGTCAGGGGATATGGGGAGAAGGCAGGAATGGGGTACTGATTGTGGATGATCAGCCATGATCACATTGAATGGCGGTGTTAGCTCAAAGGGCCGAATGGCCTACTGCTGCACCTATTGTCTATTGTCTGTACTTTACAATGATATGAAACACCTCAATGTATAGAACGAAGGAACTGCAGATGCGGCTTTACCAAGGAAAGACACAGAGTGCTGGAGTAACTTTAGTGGTTCACCAATCCATGTTCTCCACAGATGCTGCCTGACCCGGCTGAGTTACTTCTTTTTACCACTAGAGAGAGCTCTAACACTGAACTATCCCTGAGCTTTTGCAGTATGTGATACATGGCCACCAGATGACGACCTTCACATCAAACTAAATCATATTGAAAGCTGTAATTTTCAGAAATGGATCTCAATGATCGACAAAGTTCAAAGTGCCGAACTTGATGCCATATCCTTCTTTGACACCAATCGTTGAGGAATTGTTTCTGCCTGCAGCAGCCCCACACATCGGCGAGACCAAACGCAGGCTCGGCGATCGTATCGCTGAACACCTCCGCTCAGTCCGTCTTAACCTACCTGATCTCCCGGTTGCTCAGCACTTCAACTCCCCCTCCCATTCCCAATCTGACCTTTCTGGCCTGGGCCTCCTCCAGTGTCAGAGTGAGGGCCACCGCAAATTGGAGGAACAGCACCTCATATTTTGCTCGGGTAGCTTACACCCCAGCGGTATGAACATTGACTTCTCCCTCCTTCCCCTTCCCCTTCCCAGTTCTCCCACTAGTCTTACTGTTTCCACTAAATTCAATCTCTGTCCCGCCCTCTCCCCTGACATCAGTCTGAAGAAGGGTCTCAACCCGAAACATCACCCATTCCTTCTCTCCAGAGATGCTGCCTCACCCGCTGAGTTACTCCAGCATTTTGTGTCTACCTTTCATTTCCAAATGCCTTAATTCCACACTCTTGTCCAGTACCTGCCCATCTACTTCCTCAACTCTTCAATCACTTTCAGTTATTAATTCCCATTGCTGCATCTCTACCATGGACACCCATTCCCTCTCTAGTCATAGCTTGGATAGAGTGGATGTGGAGAGGATGTTTCCACTTGTGGGCGAGTCTAGGACTAGAGGGCACAGCCTCAGAATTTTTGGATGTTCTTTTAGCAAGGAGATGAGGAGGAATTTCTTTAGTCAGAGGGTGGTGAATCTGGGGAATTATTTGCCACAGAAGGCTGTAGAGGCCAAGTGGCCATTGTTATGGCAGAGATAGAAACAGTAGATTATTGATTAGTACGGGTGTCGGAGGTTATGGGGAGAAAGCTGGAGAATGGGGTGAGATGGAAAGATAGATCAGCCAAGATTGAATGGCGGTGTAAACTTGATAGGCTGAATGGCCAAATTCTGCACCTATCTCTTATGATCTCTGCACTTATGAAGATGGCGGACTGCGGGGGTGATGCGCTGTTGTGTATGGCTGCTCCTCCTGCAGTCCGTCCTTTCTCCCTTTTTTATTTTTTATTTTAGTCCTGTCTGTGGGAACTTTTAATTGGAAGTCTTCTTTTCTGTGGTGGGTGGGGGGGGGGGGGGAAGGGGGAAACTGTTTTGATCCCAGTCCTACCTGGTCGGAGATGCGGTTTTCTCCGAACCGCTTCTTCGTCCTCTCTGTGCAGCCTACCATCGAGCTGGAGCAGCGCTGGAGCGACGATTCCTGCTGGGACTACAGCTTCGCCGGCGGTGCAGATGCTGGGACACCAACACGGAGCGGGCGATGGCTTACCGGATCGCCTTCGGGTAAGCTCCGGGGCACTGGGGACGCCGACTGCAACATCGCTGAGCTGCGGCTGCAGAGCGTCCAGCCGCGGGCGGGCGGCCCAGGATTTTAACACCACGGGGCCTGGTGTCCGAGTTCGCCATGTCAGCGGTCCGGCCAGCGCGGCCTGAGAACTTTGGACATTGCAGTCTTCAGGGAGGAAGTGGCCGCTTCAGTCCAGGCCGCTGAAGAATGTTCACCCGACGCCGATGATCCAGCTTCGCGGCAGAGGGCCTGAGAAAATCGAGTTGGCTGAGGAGGCCACATATAGACCCCGACCTCGGGTGGACTATGAGGGGGAGACTGGATATTTTTTAGTGCCTTCCCTCACAGTGAATTCTGCTGTGGGGGGACGTTTCATGTTGATTTCTATAGTGACTGTTCTGTGTCTTTTTTCTTTTTTCTCTTTTTTGTTTTTGTATGGATATATTGACATTTGGTCTGTTCTATTAATTTAATCAAACTCTGTAAAGCACTTTGGTTCAAATACTGGTTTTGTTGAAAAGTGCTATATAAATAAAGATTATTATTATTATTATTGCACCTCCATCCCCAACCAGGAAGGTCTCAATGTCTTCCTGTTCTTCCTTGATCTGAGACTCGCTGAGTTACTCCAGCACTCTGTGAAACGTCGCCTATACACATTCTCCAGAGATGCTGCCTGACCCGCTGAGTTACTCCAGCACTCTGTGAAACGTCACCTATCCATGTTCTCCACAGATGCTGCCTGACCCGCTGAGTTACTCCAGCATGCTGTGAAACGTCACCTATCCATGTTCTCCACAGATGCTGCCTGACCCGCTGAGTTACTCCAGCACTCTGTGAAACGTCACCTATCCATGTTCTCCACAGATGCTGCCTGACCCGCTGAGTTACTCCAGCACTCTGTGTCCTTTTTCATAAACCAGCATCCTCAGCCACTCACATCTATGTACATTTTTTTGATTGGGCTAGGCAGTGGAAAGTGCTTTGAAGATTCAGATTCAGATTCAATTTTATTGTCATTGTCAGTGTACAGTACAGAGACAACGAAATGCATTGGGGAATTATTTGCCACAGAATTGATTATTTGCCACAGAATTGATAGATGGATGGTGTACATATGGTGCACATACATTGGGAGGTTCCTTGCTTTGGAATGTTACTGCAAAAACCCTTGGGAAATATTAAAGAAGGTGAATAAGTCTGCAGTTGGCATTAAAATGAAGCTTCAAAGCTTAACACAGGCTGCGGCATAGAGATTGGCTCAAGCAATGGGCAGAGAGATGGGAGAGGGAGGTGAATCTGAGCTGGAGGGAGCCATTGTCCTTGGGAAGTCAAATATAAGGGGAACATAGAGGAAGGAACTGCAGATTCTGGTTTACACTGAAGATAGACACAAAATGCTGGAGCAACTCAGCGATACAGACAGCATCTCTGGATAGAAGAAGGGTCTCGACCTGAACGTCACCCATGCCTTCTATCCAGAGATGCTGCCTGAGTTAGACCATAAAACCTAGGAGTAGAATTAGGCCATTCGGCCCATCAAGTCTGCTTCGCCATTCGATCATGGCTGATCCATTTTTCCTTTCATTCTCCTGCCTTCTCCCCGTGACCTTTGACACCCTCACATTAGATGTTCTCCACAATGTGTGAGCACACACTTACCGCCACCTCGAGTGTGCAACACCACAGTGCACTATCATTTACACTATTACAGTATTCACAAACGTTGTGAATAAGTGGCGGGATGAAAGATAATTCACGTTTTAGAAACTTAAAAAAACATTGAACAGTTTCACCTTTGAGTCATTCCCTCCATATCTCTTGCAGAACATTTAAAAGCACATTGTCACCAAAAACCTGTAACACTAAAGGGCTTGTCCCACTTTCCTGAGTTCCTCACGAATTCTCCCGAGTTTTCCCCGTTGATTCAAGGAGAATGTCCGTCATAGCGAGTCTGTAGTGAGTCCGTAGATATATTGTAGCAGCTCGTTAAGCCAGCCGTAGGTACTCGGGACGTTTTTGTCCAGCCCGACAAAAAAGTCACGAGTTAAAAAATAGTCGGGAGGAGGAGTCCGTAGATCACAAAAATCTTGATTTTTTTTTTCAAATTCAGCTCTGCAGAGGACTGGGCAAAGTGGGACAGACCCTTAACTGGCCTTTTGTTGCTGCCTGACCCGCTGAGTTACTCCAGCACTCTGTGAAACGTCACCTATCCATGTTCTCCACAGATGCTGCCTGACCCCGCTGAGTTACTCCAGCACTCTGTGAAACGTCACCTATCCATGTTCTCCACAGATGCTGCCTGACCCGCTGAGTTACTCCAGCACTCTGTGAAACGTCACCTATCCATGTTCTCCACAGATGCTGCCTGACCCGCTGAGTTACTCCAGCACTCTGTGAACGTCACCTATCCATGTTCTCCACAGATGCTGCCTGACCCGCTGAGTTACTCCAGCACTCTGTGAAACGTCACCTATCCATGTTCTCCCACAGATGCTGCCTGACCCGCTGAGTTACTCCAGCACTCTGTGAAACGTCACCTATCCATGTTCTCCACAGATACTGCCTGACCCGCTGAGTTACTCCAGCAACTTGGGCATGTCTTTGGTGTTCCTAAGCCATTAAATATATGGTTTAAGAGCATTAATTTAGATCAAAGTAAATTGAAGTGGCTTTCTTGTTAAAATACAATTGGACAGCTATCCAGGAGGTATAGAAACAATAGACAATAGGTGCAGGAGTAGAGGCCATTCGGCCCTTCGAGCCTGCACATTCGCCATTCAATATGATCATGGCTGATCATCCAACTCAGTATCCTGTACCTGCCTTCTCTCCATACCCCCTGATCCCTTTAGCATGTACAAGCCGAGTCTATCCAGTCTTTCTTCATATGAAAGTCCTGGCATCCCAGGAACCAGTCTGGTGAACCTTCTCTGTACTCCCTCTATAGCAAGAATGTCTTTCCTCAGATTAGGAGACCAAAACTGTACGCAATACTCCAGGTGTGGTCTCACCAAGACCCTGTACAACTGCAGTAGAACCTCCCTGCTCCTATACTCAAATCCTTTTGCTATGAAGGCTAACCTACCATTTGCTTTCTTCACTGCCTGCTGCACCTGCATGCCTACTTTCAATGCCTTTCCTCAGATTAAGAGACCAAAACTGTATGCACGAGATTGATCCTTGGGATGGCGGGACTGTCATATGAGGAAAGATGGAAGAGACTGGGCATGTATGCGCTGGAGTTTAGAATGTCAGAATAGAAGATGGATTGATGAGAGAGGAGTCTGGAGCATGCAAGATAAGGTAGAGGAGATATGGCTGTAAAACTAATCAAAAGCAGCCTGTTGCGATGATCTGAGAGCAATCGGACAACGGACAGGCAAGCGGGCGGGCGGGTATCTTCCCTGAATATTCCAACCGATGTTTGCAATAAAGGACTTTCGTCTTCTTGAAGAATTCTCCCTGTCTGTGTCACCTTAAGGACACTTCACATGTACTGCCAGTACCTAACATGGCCGCCCTGGGAATCACTCCCTTTGACTTCAATGGGAAGTGCCAGCAGTCACGATGGCCGCTGCCCTGGGCTTCACCTCCCATTGACTTCAATGGAAGTGCCTTGACCAAAGATGGCCGCCGCCCTGGGCTTCACATCCCATTAACTTCAATGGAAGTGCCTGTGACCAAAGATGGCCGCCACCCTGGGCTTCACATCCCATTGACTTTGATGGAAGTGCCTTGATAAAAGATGAAAAGATGGCCGCCATGGGCTTCACCTCCCATTGACTTAAATGCAGGTGCCTTGACCAAAACATGGCCGCCTCCCATTGATTCGATGGAAGTGCCCTGATCAAAGATGGCCGCCCCCTGGCCTCACCTCCCATTGCTTCGATGGAAGTGCCTTGACCAAAGATGGCCGCCCCCTGGCCTCACCTCCCATTGCTTCAATGGAAGTGCCTTGACCAAAGATGGCCGCCCCCTGGCCTCACCTCCCATTGACTTCAATGGAAGTGCCATGATCAAAGATGGCCGCCACCTGGCCTCACCTCCCATTGACTTCAATGGAAGTGCCATGATCAAAGATGGCCGCCACCTGGCCTCACCTCCCATTGACTTCAATGGAAGTGCCTTGACCTTGGAGAGGGGGATAGAGAGAGATGGGGAGAGAGGGAGAGAGAGATACAGGGAGAGAGAGACGGGGAGAGAGGGAGAGAGAGATACGGAGAGGGAGAGCGAGAGGGGGGAGGAATGAAGAGAGGATTTAGAAATATGCAGAGAGAGAGAGAGAGAGAGAGAAATGCAGAGAGAGAGAGAGAGAGAGAGGGGGAGAGAGGAGAGAGAGAAGGAGGGAGAGAGAGAGGGAGAGAGAGAGAAGGGGGGAGAGAGAGAGGGAGAGAGAGAAGGGGGGAGAGAGAGGTGGGGAGAGAGAGAGAAGGGGGAGAGAGAGAGGTGGGAGAGAGAGAGACAGGCAGAGGGAGAAGGAGAGAGGGGGAGGGGAGAGATGGGGAGAGGGGGAGGGGAGAGAGGGGGAGGAATGAAGAGAGGATTTAGAAGTATGCAGAGAGAGAGAGAGAAGGGGAGATGGGGAGGTAGATGGAGGAGAGAGAGGGTGCAAGGGGGGCAGGGAGAGAGAGAGAGATGGGGAGAGGGAGACAGGGGGAGAGGGGAGAGAGAGGGGGGAGAGAGAGGGAGTTGCGGAGAGGAGAGAGGGGGAGAGAAAGAGGGAGGGGGAGAGATATAGGGAGGGTTTAGAAAGATGCAGACAGAGAGAGGGAGAGAGAGGGAGAGAGGGGAAATAGGGGCATAGAGGGAGAGGGGAGAGAGAGGGGGGAGAGGGGTAGGGAGGTAGAGATGCATGATCACATTGAATGGTGCCGGCTCGAAGGGCCGAATGGCCTCTACTCCTGCACCTGTTGTCTATGTTTCTATGCAGAGAGAGGGAGAAAGAGAGAGAGGATTTAGAAAGATGCAGAGAGAGGGGGAGAGAGAGGAGAGAGAGAGAGGGTGCGGGGAAAGAGGGGGGAGAGAGAGAGGGAGGGGGGTTATATTCAGAAGAATAATCTCAAATTAAGTCTCATTTCTCTTCGCTGTGTGTGTGTATGTATGTGTGTGTGTTAGTGTGCGGGGATCGCTGGTCGGGCTAGTACGGACTCGGTGGGAAGGGCCTGTATCGCGCTGTATCTACAAACTAAACTAGTGTGTGAACGGCCTCTCCTCTCTCTCTGCTTCTCTCCCTCTCTCTATCTCTCCCTCTCTCCCCCTCTCTGTATCTCTCTCTATATATATATCTCTCTCCCTCTGCATCTCTCTCTCTCTCTCTCTCTCCCCCTCCCCCTCCCCCTCCCTCTCTCTCTCCCTCCCTCTCGCTCCCTGTGGGGGGGGGGGAACCAGATCGATGTTGAACCAGCGAGTGATGGAGGCAGAGAAACAGATTCTGCTTCATCGGGGCCCGGACTCGTAGAGGTGAGTGTGGAGGAGAGATACAGGGAGAGAGGGGTGTGAGATTCAAAAATCACAAATGCTCTTGAGACAAATTCAGACAAAGAAGTGTTTTTATTAATTTCATATTCTGCAGAATAGGTGTCTCTCCTCTGATGTCCCCTGGAGGCACAAAGAAAATGGAGATGCTTTCTATCTTTATACCCTTCTTCACTGTGGTCACTACCTCAGGTCTCCCCATCGAGTTTCGTCCAATCATAACATAAAGCCCACGTTCCCACGAGAAAGTCCAGGAATGTCTAGGACCATGTCCTGACGTCAAAGACTCCCAAGGCTTCTGCTGAAGTTGTTATCTGTTTGCTACTTTTTATCTAGAATTTCTCTCTGTTCTTTATATTGTTACTTTATTCTACTAGCAGTCTGGCTTCTGCGGATAAGCTCATTTCTTTCTAAGTTATATTTTTCAGAGTTCTAGTATAATTTAGCCATCCCTATTAACCCTTCTCTCACAATCCACCATTTTTCTTTTTGCTACGCATCTTTTGAATTATACTATATCTTCCTTTTCTAGTGCTAGCAGCAGATTCTTCACCTCCCTATCCTCCTCTCGCTAGTCATACTGTGTTCTGAAGGCCAGCGCTGGGAATAATACAACATCCGAATAGGCACAAAGTCAATGGTTCCTTCCCTTCACGCACAGTCTACGGGCTGATATTGTCCGGTGGGGCCTCCACAGGACCCTTAAATCGGTTTGCGTGTGTCCACCCTTTTTCTTTTGTTCGTACTGCTGTCTCGGTGATTAATAACACAAGGTAGGGTCCAGTCCACTTTGATTGCAGCTTTTCTTCCTTCCATGATTTTACAAGATCCCAGTTCTCTGCTTTCACAGAATGGATTGGCAAGTCGAGATGGGGACTCTGTGCCAACAGCTCCTTGGTTTTTAATTCTGTAATAGAATGAGATACTGCCAGTAAACAGTTCCTTAAGAAAACATCATTACCATGGTGGGTATTCCTTCTCTTTCCCAAATAATAAAAACCTAACTTGTTCAACCTTTCTCTGTATCTCAGTTGCTGAAACCCAGTCAACATTCTAATTGATCTCCTCTGTACTCTCTATTTTAACCTTTTTCCTATAATTATGCCTACCAAAATTATGCACCATACTCCACAATTGACCTCACCAATACCTTGTACAATTTAACATTACAACCCAACTTCTATACACAATGCTCTGATTTATAAAGGACAACACACCAAAATCTTTCTTTACCATCCTTTCTACACGAGATTCCACCTTCAGGGAATTATACACAGTTGTTCCTAGATCCCTCTGTTCAACTTCATTCCTCAATTCACAATCATTTACCATGTAAGTCTAATTTGAATTTGGCCTGCCAAGTTGTATCACCTCACACTTATCAACATTAAATCCATCTGTCATGTTTCAATCCACTCTTCCAAATAACCTAAATCTCTCTGTACATTTTTTAAATCTACTTAATTATTCACAACACCACGTATCTTAGTATCATCTACATACTTCTTAATCTATCTTACCACACCAACATCCATATTATTGATTCACATGACAAACAACAGTGGACCCAACACACATCTCTGAGGTACCCCTCTAGTCATTGACCTCTAACCTGCCAAACGTCCATCCACCATTACTCTCTGACATTTCCCAACAGTCACTTTTAATCCATCTTGCTATTCCTTACTAACCACTTCTTAACCAACCTTATTTCCTTTATTGAACTTTGTCAAAGGCCTTACTGAAGTTCACCACTTTAACCTCATCAATTTTCCTAATAACCTCTTTTAAGAAAAATCAAGATTAGTCAAATGTCACAATCACAAATCCATGCTAATTCTTCCTAATCCTATCCCACTTATCCAAATTCCTATAATATTGTCTTTAGTATCCTTTCCATTATTTCCCACCACTGATGTCAAACAAGTTCTTGTTAAAACTCTACTCTTCTTTGTCCTCCTGTCCAATTACCTCAGGGCTATTGTCTATTCGTACCTGTGGGCCAGCCCTCATGTAATTATTGAGATCGTACTAGGTATCTCAACCTTCTAAACGAACATCCGTCGGTGATTTAGAAAACTCATACATACACCTTGTCTTCAGGTTTAAAGGGTCCTTCTTCCTGGTCCATCTCCGACAGCTTTTACTTTACCTGTTCATAAATAGACTTGTATATCATTATTAACGGTTTCATATACTTTTTAAATTCTAATCGGTAACTGTTCCAAGCTCGGTCCCTTGCAGGAACTTCTCCATTGTGTCACCTGCTGGTTAGTTTGCATGCAACATTTCTTCAGTGCCAATGGCAGAGCATTACACAAATCTTATTTATTTTAACCTTCAATGTTCCATTTATTCTTTTCATCAAATGAAAACAATCCGTTGTCAAAGCTGATTTCTGTAGGTTTACCAAACCTCTTAATTACCTTATTCAGCATAAACGACACTACAGTGCTCATACCTAAATCGATTCAGACTTACCCTGGACATCTCTTCCAGATGCTGTTTCAGCTGCTTTGTCTGCATTTTAATTTAACTTCTTTGACATGTACTTTTTCCATTTCACCATACAATTTCAAAATTCCCAATCTAGTCTGAACTATATCCTACCTTTCCCAAGGTCATCATCTGCTGTCTTATATTCTGAAGTATTTCTCTCTCTTCACTTGTGGAACAAACCAACAAATTGTCCACATCAACAAATACTTTCTAAGGGTATACCATATAACCATATATCGAACCTGCCTCCACCACCTTCACTGGAAGCTCATTCCACACAGCTACCACTCTCTGAGTAAAGAAGTTCCCCCTCAACTTTCAACTCTGCTTTTCCCATCTAATTAAAAAACCTACCTCATCCTGGCCTTTCTTGACATCCTTCCTTAAATCCCTTTCTCTCTCTTGGGGACCCCAGTCCTGTTAGGGCTTATAATCTCCAGATTAATTTCACTCCTGATAGGACTTTGAGGAAAAGTCCCCCAAGACATGTATTATTGGCATGTAATTCTCTGGCCCCGCTTGGTTCCCTCATAGGACTCACTTGTGTCAGTTCATCACTTATTTCAGTCTTTTCAACCAGGGGCCTTGTTCATTGACATTGACCGCAGAAACCAACTGTTTGCTGAATCGGGGGTTGGAAATAAATGACAATCCCACCACCTCCTTCAATTCTGCTTGACTTTAAGAAGAATGACTTCCACCACAATAGTTCATAATATAATGTCCACATGCCTTCTTTTTCTTGTTCATTTTCAACTCTCCACCTTTTCATTCCCCTTTGTTCCTTGGGGTTCACCTTAAGTGGGTAACATTTGCTGAGGGGCCTGCATACCCTCGGTCATGACGGCATCCAACCAGAAGATGGCGCTGTAGCCGGTAAGTTTGTGAGCGGCGGCCATGTTTGTAGTCTTTTGTCGGCCCGGTTGTAACAATTTACATCATCTTTATCTGACACTTAGTGGTTCCCACTACTTTTACCAATGGTGCCTTCAAATCTTTCATGGCCAATAATCGTCCCACGTTCTCCTCCTCCAAAGCCCTAATCCATTTCCTTCCCCATCAGGGATATAGGGTGAGGCATTTTTATTTATTATTTATTTTAATTTTTTTATTTTAATTTTTTTTAGCCCTCTCAGTTTACGGGTGCCCCAAGGGATAATCTGTCATCCTGTCGTCTCCTACTTCTGTTTCCCTCTCTCTCTCTCTCTCTCTTTCCTCTCTCCCTCTCTCTCTTTCCTCTCTCCCTCTCTCTCTTTCCTCGCTCTTTCCTCTCTCTTTCCTCGCTCCCTCTCTCTCTTTCCTCTCTCCCTCTCTCTTTCCTCTCTCCCTCTCTCTCTTTCCTCTCTCTCTCTCTCTCTTTCCTCTCTCCCTCTCTCTCTTTCCTCGCTCCCTCTCTCTCTTTCCTCTCTCCCTCTCTCTCTTTCCTCGCTCTTTCCTCTCTCTTTCCTCGCTCCCTCTCTCTCTTTCCTCTCTCCCTCTCTCTCTTTCCTCGCTCTTTCCTCTCTCTTTCCTCGCTCCCTCTCTCTCTTTCCTCTCTCCCTCTCTCTCTTTCCTCGCTCTTTCCTTTCTCTTTCCTCGCTCCCTCTCTCTCTTTCCTCTCTCCCTCTCTCTCTTTCCTCGCTCCCTCTCTCTCTTTCCTCTCTCCCTCTCTCTCTTTCCTCGCTCCCTCTCTCTCTTTCCTCTCTCTCTTTCTCTCTTTCCTCGCTCTTTCCTCTCTCCCTCTCTCTCTTTCCTCTCTCTCTTTCCGCTCTCTGTCTGACTCATAGAAACATAGAAATATAGAAATTAGGTGCAGGAGTAGGCCATTCGGCCCTTCGAGCCTGCACCGCCATTCAATATGATCGTGGCTGATCATCCAACTCAGTATCCTGTACCTGCCTTCTCTCCATACCCTCTGATCCCCTCAGCCACAAGGGCCACATCTAACTCCCTCTTAAATATAGCCAATGAACTGGCCTCAACTACTCTCTGTGGCAGAGAGTTCCAGAGATTCACCACTCTCTGTGTGAAAAAAAGTTCTTCTCACCTTGGTTTTAAAGGATTTCCCCCTTATCCTTAAGCTGTGACCCCTTGTCCTGGACTTCCCTAACATCGGGAACAATCTTCCTGCATCTAGCCTGTCCAACCCCTTAAGAATTTTGTAAGTTTCTATAAGATCCCCTCTCAATCTCCTAAATTCAATCTCCTAAATTCTAGAGAGTATAAACCAAGTCTATCCAGTCTTCCTTCATAAGACAGTCCTGACATCCCAGGAATCAGTCTGGTGAACCGTCTGTATCTCTGTGCC